>MU190112.1:26663-45813 GCA_016904865.1 Pissodes strobi
TTTTTTTTTTCATTTTGGGCATGCCTTAGCTTAGTTTGGGTTAGTGTTGTTTGGGTACGTCTTCGGAGCAAGCGAAACGAGCGGAGGACCATGCGCGAAGTGAAATATTACTAGAATAATAAAAGAATAATCCATTCCTTTCAAATTTACTCATGTTTGTAAAGAAGTCGAAATAATCGATACCTACTTACAATTTCATTTACTGGTATTTAATTAATAGGTGTGTATATCCACAAAATTAAAAGGTATTCTAAACTCAAACTGCAAATTACACAAACAACAGTTTTATGATTATGAATACATTTACTCCGTACAAAATGGTCCATTACGCATTAGTGATTTAGTTTATTTATACCTAGCTCCGGCCTGACTTGCAATAACTTAGTTAAATACCAAAGAAAATAATTGCCTGCTTTTATTTTCTCAATAAATACACACATAAGATTGTGAAGTAAATACTTAGCACAATTAATAATCGACTCCTTGCAAATTTACTTATATTTGCAAAGAAATCGAATGAATCGATGCTTAGAATTTCATTAACTGGCATTTTATTAATAAGTTTAAAGCTATATCCACAAAATTTAAGGGTATTTTAAATCCACACGGCAATTTACCCAAATAAAGGTTTTATGACGATGTGATGTAATACAAAACCAGCGCCGGGCGGCGATTACGATAAAGTAGGAATATGATACCAAAGAAAATTGTATTAAATTTTCATCGGTTTCACGTTTGCCGAACTAACTTGAACACGGGTTCGCGGGAAGTTCGGCAGTAGTGGCGATCTCATTTTTAAACATTCATTTAATCCATTTTGTGCTACTGCATTTTTTAAGTGATTGATTTTCAGAATCAAGGTATGTGTCTTTATTACTAAGCACTAACATATCTAAATTGGAATTGTTCCCTGTTAAGAAAATAGTATATTATTTTATATGGAGGAAAAGTAACTTTTCCTCCAAATAAAATATGCTGTTTTTTCTTCAAATGTCGACAAATTAATGCAAAAAGTCTTTTTTTAATAGTAATAATAATTATTATTAAAGATAAGTGAGTTCGCAAGGCGGCTTAGACCGGTGCGGTGTCTGTGAATAGGCTCAGGTTGTTGCTATAGTAATGTAAAGCTGTCAGTGGACACTGTCAACAATAATTATATTTTTAAATTGCGTCTTCGATTGCGTTTTAATTCCGTATTGATAAGCAGCTATTGAGTAAGTTCGATTAAATAATAACCAATTTGTTCCTAAATTAGTGATTTTTGGAAATGCAGTCACACATTGAGTGATAAATACAAATTTTAGTTTAATAACTCTTGAGTTGTTGACGCTTATTTTGTTGTCTGTTTGTATTGTATCTATGTTGCTATGATAACACTTTTACCTCCGCCGGCGGAAAAGTGAAAAGTAAAGCTCCGGCGGAGGAAAAACGAAACTTCACTGCCGCCTGCACAGTCGAGTAATGACGGATTTACTGACGTTTGAAGAAAAAATCTTTTACTTTAACTGTAAAAATCCTTTTGACGTTTAATTTTGATAGCTTATTTCTCACAATCCCCGCGTGTCCCCAGGCCAGTTTTTAGATGTGATATAAATACTTTCCTCAGCTTATTGTTAGCAAAAGCTTAGCTGCGAATTTAGGGTACATCAATTTTTTTTTTAATTTTCGAGTTCACCGTCACGATTCCCCGAAATAGCTTTTTTACCGAGTGGGTCAATATTTCATCAAAAAATGAAACAAATAATGGCTTATTCAATTATATTTCCACTAAATATGACTTAAAAGATTCTACTGATGAATCCTTAAGAGAGCTGAAAGTACAGATTTTTAGATTATCTTCCAAAATTGCCGAAAAATGGATATCCTGTGGTAAAAGTACTAAAAGATTTATAGAAAAATATGATGACTGGCTCAAAGGCGATAATTTTGAATTTAAAATAACTAAATTATTTCCACAACCTTCATCCTCAAGGGCAAGTCTTGGTAGACAAAAAAAAACGATTTGAGGATGCCTCTTTCAAAACGAAAAAAGGCGGGTCGCAGATCTTTTGGAAACTCGAAATGTTTTGGAATTAACAACTGCTGCGGAAGTTGCTATTCGGAAATCGGGTCAAAAGGGTGTAGCGACAATTATTGTAAAAGACTTAATTAGCCATCCAAACATAGTGTCAGAAACGAAACAGCCTACAAGTAAAGGTCGTATGTTAAGCAATGAAGAGTTGACACGAACAAGAAAACTAGAAAATGGTGTTTGAAGGCAGGTCACACTGTATTTCCATCTTACTGCCGGGTATTTAAATGTAAAATAGACTGCTTACCTCCAAAGGAAGATATTACTGTAACAGAAATCCGAGCAGAAGTAAAATTACAGTCTATTTTAGATTTAACAGTTCAAAGGCTTATTAAAGTTCAAGAAGATGTAATTGCCAACTTAATGCCTTCTTTGTTGTCTTTTACTTTAATTAGTAAGTGGGGATGTGATGGGAATTCTGGCCCAGCAATTGCAAACAGAAATTTACAAATCCTGAATTTTCTGACGAATATTTGTTTGTTTTTAATTTTGTTCCCATTCAGTTAAAAAATGGAGATAATATTGCTTGGCAGAATCCCAGAACATCCTCCACCCGCATTGTCGCACAATAAAGTTTATTTTTGCCAAAGAGACCACAGATTTTACGGTTAGCGAAACAGAAACAATCAAACAAGAAATACGCCAGTTAAAACCAACAGCTTGTAATGTAAGAGGCTTAGAAATAACAGTTTACCATAACCTAATTTTAACCATGGTAGATGTCAAAATCTGTAATGTGTTAACTGATATCTCCTCCTCTCAAAAGTGTTACATTTGCGGAGCTACTCCTAGAACTATGAATGACGAATCATTCAGTTTTGGCTTATCCACATTGCATGCATATATTCGTTCATTTGAATGCCTCTTACATATTAGTTACAGGCTTAATATTAAAAAGTGGCAGGTTAAAAGCGAGCATGAAAAAATGGATGTTAAAGCAAGATAAAAAATGACTCAAACAGAATTTAAAAAAAGATGTGACTTATTGTGGGCAAACCAAAACCTGGATAAGGTTCATCCAATGACGGAATTACCCCAAAAAGGTTTTTTTAAGAATCCTGCCTTAAGCGCAGAAGTTAGAAGTAATTTTAATTAAAAATATTGCCACTCTATTGAGAGCTTTATCATCTGGTTACGAAATTAATTTGTCTAAATTTAAAAGGTTGGCTGAAAACGCGAGAAAATTATACATGTCTATATTCGTGGTATTATATGCCTTGTACCTTACCCAAAATCAGTACATCAAGCTGAGATGTCCGCATCTCCGCGCGTTCTAAAACGCGCGTGCAAGTTCAGCCAGTTGAAAAAATGCCTTCATATAGTGAAGAAAAGTTTTATCTTTTGGCAGTGGCTTACGCATGTTTGAAAAAAAATCAATTGCATTATCAACTAAAAAAAAAGCGAACAGTAAATGGGTTAAGGAATAGCTTTTGAAAATAAGTACAGGGTGGCTCAAATTCGTGTCTATGTATGGGGAACTCGAAAACCGTAAGAGATACAGTGTCGGTCAAATCAAGGCAAAATTGTGCATTTAGGTGCCTAGCAATATGCCGTTTAGAAAGTTTTAAAATTCAGAGTATTTCCGGAGATATCCGGAAAAACCCGAAATTTTGAAAATTCGTTTTATTTTTTTCCTGGGCTTATTTAAAAACGAATTTCAAATTGAATTGCAATTTTGCATTGCCACTTTTTTCGCTCTATTTAATGATGGCATCCAGTTTGAAATCCGACGTTTCATCTTCAAGGGATCATCATCAACTTTATTTTCTTAAATACGAACTTTAATTGTTTTCATCGTTTTTCCAATGGTATTGGCGTTAGTAATATGACTATGTGTTTTTATTTTTTTTTAAATATTATTTTTATTTTTTTTAATTATATATTTTGCTTTGGCGTAATTTTAAATAATTTAAGGTAGGTATTTCTGAAATTTTTATATTCTATAAAAATATTTTATTTTGTTTTTTGTATTAAGTGGAAAATTGCAGCGTATAAAAAATAAAAAATAGTGAAATTATTTCTTACGAGAATATGGCCATGAGCTATTACTCAAATAAATTTCTTACTGCAAAGATAGAATATTCCCAACTTTTAACCAGTTAAAAAATTTATTTAATAGAGAACATTACAATTCATAATCGTACTACGTGATACGAGAGGAACTTTGATGGAAAAACACCTATTGGAATTTTGCTTATAAATAAAATGCACTAAGCAACTTGTTTGAGGAATAGTTCATGGCCATATTTTCGTAAAAAATAATTTTACTATTTTTAATACGGGCTCCAATTTTCCACTTAATGTAAAAAACAAATAAAATATTCTTATAGAATAGGAAAATTTCAAAAGTAGCTACATTAAATTACTTAAAATCACGCCAAAGCAAAATATATAAAATAAAAATGATAAAAAAAATAAAAAAAAAAAAAAAAAAATAAAAACACACAGTCATATTAATAACGCCAATACCATCTGAAAAACGAAAAAAAAAATTAAAGTTCGCATTTAAAAAAAGAAAGTTGATGATGATCCCTTGAAGATGAAACGTCGGATTTCAAACTGGATATCATCATTGTATAGAGCGGAAAAAGTGGCAATGCAAAAGTGCAATTAGATTTGAAATCCGTTTTTAAATAAGCCCAGGAAAAAAATAAAACGATTTTTCAAGATTTCGGTCTTTTCCGGATATCTCCGTAAATACTCGGAATTACAGAACTTTCTAAACGGCATATTGTTAGGCACTTTAATGCGCAATTTTGTCTTAATTTGACCGACACTGTATCTCTTACGGTTTTCGAGTTCCCCATACATAGACACGAATTTGAGCCTCATCATTGGGATCTTGGCAACTAGAAGAGACACGAGGTCGGTTAAATGGAGGCAAAGTTGCGCAATTTGATGCTGATGAAAATGCCACCTTAAAAGTAAAAAAAATCCGAATACTTCCGAAGATATTTAGAAAAAACCGAAAATTCGCGATTTCATTTTTATTTTTCTATGACTATATTTGAATAGATATAACGAAATAAATTTCATATTCTCATTGCTGCTCTTTCTATTCTACAAGATGGTGTTATCAAATTTTCAAACCGACGTTTTGTCATTGAGCTGCCTAATCAACTTTGTTTTTTTAAATACGGCCCTGGATTTTTTATTATGGACTTTAAGAGCTTCTAATGTCCCAAAACCAATGATGTATCGCACTTATTCGAAAAAATCATTTTATGATTTCCTGATAAAAACTTACCAAAAACATGTTTTCTGTCTCTCTCTAACACATGAGGTCTTATGGAAAATGTCATTAATATGAATTTTTCGAATAAGTGCGATACATCATTGGCTTTGGGACTTTGGATGCTCTCATCCGTAATAAAAATTCAAGGGCCGCATTTAAAAAAACAAAGTTGATGCTGGCAGCTCAAAGACGAAACGTCGGTTTGAAAATCTGATAGCACCATCTTGTAGAACAGAAAAAGTAGCAATAAGAATGTGAAATTTATTTTGTTATAACTATTCAAATAGAGTCATAAAAAAATTAAAATGAAATCGCGAATATTCGGTTTTTTCCAAAAATCTTCGTAAGTGTTCGGAATTTTTTAACTTTTAAGATGGCATTTTGATCAGCATCAAACTGCACAACTTTGTCTCCATTTAACCGACCTCGTATCTCTTCTAGTTTCCGAGATCCCAATGATGAGGCTCGAATTTGGAACACCCTGTACATACAATTTCCCATATAAATTTATTAAATGAATTGCGATTGGAAGTAGATGGCTGGCGGAATTATCTCCGTATAGATAAAAGCTGTTACGTAGAATTTTTAGAGCTAGTAACGCCATTAATCGAAAAACAAGATACTCCTTATGAGACCTGCTATATCGGCCCATGAACGTTTATCTGCTACGCTCCGATTTTTGGCAACCGGTAGGAATTACGAAGATTGGAAGTTTTCGACCACTATTTCACCCCAATCTCTGAGTCAAATTATTTCTTAGTGTTGCAGTGCTATTTATCAAGTACTTTATCGTGAATACATGAAGGTAAGTCACATTTTCGCACATATTTATTGTATTTGACAGAAATGCTCATTTTAATAATAATTAGAACGAAAACTTTATTCTTCTAAAAAAGGAGTCCTTGTACCTACATCAAGTAAATAAACTCTTAACTAATAATAGAATACTCAAACATTTAACATGTTAGCAAGATCATAAGAAAACATTGTAATAAATCCAGAATATGTGAAAATAACTTTTCTGGTTTAGAAGCTGTACCTAAGAACATATACAGAGTGATAATTTATATTTGACCACTATCTATCTAGAGGCTTAATTACAGGTAGTAGGTAAGAGTGTAAATAAAAAAGTTGTAGAGTTTTTCGCCTATTATTGTTTGAGACTATCGGACGAAGCAATAATTGCTCATCACCGAGAGCGGGGTAAAAAAAACATATATTTTTAAATACTTACATATAATATATCTTTTGTCCTAAATGAAAGAATATATACTTTGGTACTATTTTTTAGTTTTACCGTTGGTGAAATATTTCAGCTTAAACTTTATTAATCTGATTAGAAGTACTTACAAGGTAAGTTACCTTTTAATTTGTCACTGTCTGTTATACTGATAGATTCTAATAATATTCCATTCATTATTCCTTATATAAGACAGCGGCAAATTAAAAGGTAATGTACATCGAAAGTAATTCTAATCAAATTAATAAAGTTTAAACTGAAATATTTCACAAACGGTAAAACTAAATAGTATCGAAGTATATACTCTTATATTTAGGAAGAAATATCTATTATGTGATAGTGTGCTCCATTTTAAGAAATATATAAGTTGTGCTTACCTCGCTCTTCGCGACGCGACGGGTATTGTTTTGTCCAATAACCCAAAAGCTAATAGGCCAAAAACTACTTTTTTATTCAGGCCTCTTAACTATCATCTTATAATTTAAGCCTTTAGGTATCACCTTGTACACATAATACAATATTTTGGAAAATATCAAGCATATCATTGGATTTTCCAAAGCAACGTATTCTATTAACAAATATATCTCTTCTATCATGATAAAAAAACAACTAATAACAATACTTTTCCTTGGCGAGTACAAAAATAACAAATAATATTCTAACAGTAAGTACAAACAAAAAATTACAGGGTGATTCCCCATAATATCCCCTTTAACTTTGTTCATTTTTGAGCTGCAATCAAAATAAAAAATGAGAAATATAGCCAAAATTATTGAACGAGAGGCACTGGGGACAATATAGGGAACCATCCTGTTCAGTATCTGTAATAGGTAATAATTAATTGAAATAAAAATATTGTTACATTTTTTCCTTTGGAAGGTATGAAATTTTGTAGAAATGAAGCAATATTTTGGGAATTATTGTCAGGTCTGCCATCAGTCGAAATTGGTGGAAAACAGTCGATAGTCTCCTGCAATTGAAGAGTCTGATTGTTTACCTATGTTTTGTATCTGAGATGAGTAATGTCTGATTCTGATAGCTTGGATCTGTTTGTTGCTGCCCATTTATTTCTGAGTATGTAGGGAAAGAAGTACCTATAGCAGATGGATATTTTTAAGGGTAATTAAAAGTGGTATTTTGTGAGGTAAAAGATTGTATCGAGGACGTGACTATTTTAGTCTCGCTATTAATGTTTCAAATTTCGGCTTCAAATAATACATCATTTATTAGCTTTTCTGCATAAAGTCGAGTTTCTGTAGGCAAACTTCTTAACTTAGCGGCGATATTTTGACCAAAAATTGAAAATTTATCCTTTCTTGTAGAGTTGCGTAAGCGTTCGCTAACGACTGTTAGAATCTCACCTGTTTGTTCTGCTTTTCTTTTGTATTTTTTATTTTTTGGTTTTATGACCTTGCTTACCGGCAATGCTTTCACTAGTTGAAAGGGCGCTAGTGTTGGCCTCATCCCGACTAATATGAGGAACAGGGCTTGTAGCAAAATCCTGAATATTATCATAATCATCCATATTTCTGTTTTCCTGTAATTTAAAGACTACTATTCGTTAATAAACATTATTTTAAACAAGTTTAACTTAATTTAAAATTTATTTTAGCATTTATATTTTGTTTCAGTTTCCATCAACAGAAGACTAGTGGCTAGAAATTGCTGAAGAATTCGAGAATCGGCCAATTTTCCTAACTTGTTAGGAGCAGTTGATGGGAAACACGTCCGTATAATTCCACCCCCCGGAAGCGGATCTTACTTTTATAACTATAAGGGCGAACAGAACATAGTTTGGTGCTTATGGCGGTAATGAACTCAAATTATGAATTTCTCATGGCTGATTTTGAAGTAAATGGTCGGATATCAGATGGAGGTGTTATAGAGTATACAAAATTTTATGGCAAACTTAAAAGTGGAACACTATGCTTGCTGCTGTCTATCACGGGCTAGATGCAGAGTAGAAAATGCGTTTGGAATCATGTCAGCTCGATTCAGAATATTTCACACACCTATTGGCATTAATTTAAATGCTATTGAAGCTGCAGTAATGGCTTGCTGCCCTCTACATAATTTTTTAAGAAGAAACCATGTTAACTTTATACACGCCAAATAATAATTATTGTTTTGACCGCGAAAACATTGACGCTGGAACTACTGAGCTTGAGTTGCAATGCAATTTGCAGCGAAGATACAATAGACAAAGTAGTAATACTGCCAAAGAAGTACGACAGTTATTTATGGATTATTTTAATCAAAATGGTGCTGTATCATGGCAGGAACGAATGCTACGGTAGCATATAAATGTTATATTGTCTTATTTAATAATATACGTACGATAAATACCGAAAAATGGAGTCTGACGAATCTAAGACCTTACCAACCAAAGTTATCACTTTAAAATTATATTTATCTAATCAAAAGAAATTTAAACCCACATAGCTTTTGGATAGCCATAGTTTTTTGTTGGGAAGATCTTCTTAGATTCTTCAGGCTACGTTTATTTATTTGCATGTACTTACCTCTGTCTCATTTTGTTGCTCAATAAACATCTTAAACATCTCTGATGTGCTTTCTTAATTATAGCTGTTTGCTTGTACATTTGTTACATATTTTCGTGGAATTTCTTGGTCTTTAACGAACAGCAACAGATCATACACTGCGTCCATTTATTATGGAATAGCTAAAAAGTTCTTACATTTTAAACGCTTGTATTCTCATCAACTTTTGATTAATCCATTCCATTTTTTGATTATTAGGTAGATTTACTCTTAGTACAAAGTGATTTGCCTTATTTTAACTCTGTTTTATACAGGGTGATGTCGAAAATATCAAGGCATGTAAAATCATCTCATTTTAAAATTCGTGTTTAAAAAATTCAAAGCAATAAAAATTTGATTTTATTTGCGTGTTGGTTCCAGGTTTCTGTTAGGTAGTTCCTGTATTAATTGCAATGCAGTGCCGTTCGTGTTACTTCAAAAAAAAAATAAGATTTCAAAAATCGTGATATTGTCTATTAATTATGAACTGAAAACTCTTCGTTGCTATAGTGATTTTCCTTACTATATTAGTTAGGTACATACTGTACGAGTTAAAGAGCGGTACCACGGCACATATAAAGACGTGGCAGTACCGTTCGTGTTAATAAAAAAATACACACATCGTGATTTGGCATACTCAATATTAAATTTGGTACTGGTTGTAAATCGCTCCCTAAGCGATTTTCTTTCCTAGACAACCGATTGTCAATTTGTCAAAGTTATAAATTTATTGACAGATTTTATTACTTTATTGATTTTTTATCTCCTCGAATAGGTTGCATTAACTACCTGTACTTTAACAACTTGAAATAACTCTTAAGTAGGTACGTCCATAATTGGCCGCATCACGATTTTTGCATTTTTTATTAACACGAAGGGCACTATGCTGTAACTGGTACAGTACGTACCTAGCTAAGATATCAAGGAAAATCACTATAGAAGCAAAGCGTTATCAGTTCATACTTACCTAATTGCCAATATTACTATTTCTAAATTAAATTTTTTTTAAAGTAACACGAACGGCACTGCGCTGTAATTAGTACAGCAACTACCTAACTGAAACCTGTAATCAAGACGCTAATAAAATAATATTTTTATTGCTTTGAGTTTTTTATATACCAATTTTAAAATGAGATGATTTTACATGACCAGATATTTTCGACATCGCCCTGTATAAAACAGAGATAAAATAGGGCAAACCGCTTTGTACTAAGTAATCCAAGAGTAAATCTACCTAATAATCAAAAAATGGAATAGATTGATCAAAAATTTATAAAAATACAAGCGTTTCAAATTTTATAAGTTTTTTAGCTATTCCATAATAAATGGACGTAGTGTAAAACCATAAAGGTGGGACGTATATATCATCGGGGCCCAACCAAACAAAACTAACCAAAACTAACCCAAATTTAAAAAAAAAAAAACAAACATAACCTTAAAAAAAAGTCTTGAAAGAAACAAAAATAACCTTAAAAAAAGTCCTGTCATCGATGGGAATCGAATCCGGAGGTGCCGTGTTACACACACGCAATCGTACTTCTAGGCCACCAGGGCCCTTGCAGGCAATTTGCAGAAACGTAAATACATGGGTAATTATTCTATACGTTTGACCAACGTTGCCAAGAATTGGCAACGTTGCGCTCCCTCCCAGCTGATTTATATTTTATGACTAGCGCAGTTTAAGGTTAAATCATCAAGCCATCCTTAAAATTTACTGTTACTAGGAGTTTTGACATTCTGTTAAACATGCCATATTGTTGACAGTTCATTTTGCAATAGCAAAATTATTCATAGACTTGTTGGGTAAATGCCCAAAAATGCGTTTTTAAGGCGAAAATATTTCAGAAGCAACAATATATTGAATAATTTGGGAAAGTGGTGAACCTCCCGAAAAGTTACATTTAACTTTTTCCAGAAATATTAAAAAAGTTTTATTATTGCTAATAACGCCTCCTAGAAAATTGTCCTAGAAGCTCCACTAGAGAAGACAGTCAGTTGAAGGTGCTGACATTTCCCTAACAAACGAGCTCATGTAAAACTTATTTACTGCGGTTATAAAGACAATAAAAACATAAACTTTTGACGAAAACCGCAATTCAATATCTTTATTCTTTTTTGAGTTATGGTCAGGGAAACAACTCGAGAGCGGCGACATAAAAATATTTGAGTGTCTAAGACAAACTACTAGCAACTGTTTCTGGTAAAAATTTAAGTAGTTTGCAAAAAGAATGCCTGATCCAAGGCAACTCATTAATCTTCAACAATTTAATGCAACGGCTATCGTGATTTCTTCAGAAAGTTACTTCTGTTTTCATTTACTGATACACGAAGTAAGCACGATTATTAACTTCAAAATACGTATTGCGGCTTTAAAAGACAAACAATTATTCATGAATTTAGTTTAAACAGGGCTATGTTATAATAATTATTAGTTTACTTTCTGTGAAAAAACAGCTGCTTATATTTCAGCCCTGGAAAAGCTTTTAGCGGTTTTTTGTAGGAGTATTCTTCCCAAAAATTACGTTTTACCTGGCTCTTGTATCCTTCTGGAAAACGAAGTCTTAACAGGCGAATAATATCAAAACATGTTGATGCGAACGATCAAGGTATTACATAAGTAAAAAGAGAGCCATGTAAACAAAAATATTGGATCAAATTATTGACGAGGCTTAGACATTGAAGAGTGCACTGTACAGTAAGTTTTTTTAACGTTTGTTTATTCTACTGAAAATATGCCGCTTACAAACCCGGAAGTGTACGATATGCCAAGAATTTATGTTCAATGTTTTGAAAATGCTGCAATTGCATCACGGCAATATGCAATGCAATTTCCGCAAACACGACAATACTCCCGAGAAGCATTTTCAAGGGTGGCTATTCGATTTCGAGAAACTGGTAATGTACAGCCAATTCGAGCAGCCGTACGTGTTAGCTTACATTCACTACGATCCCACTTTAACCACCAGAAGATTTCCTTGTGATTTCGGAATTCCAAAAACAAAATGTTCACGATTGGTACCATGCTTTTATTTCAATTTCTTCAAGATATTGATTTTAATCTAAATTATGTGAACCATTTCTCAAAAATGTGACGTACAATGTGTGAAATTTAATTGTGACCATTGTCGATTTGTGTTGTTTGTTTGCTTCCATGGATATGTCCTTTGTCCACTGACAAGTATCACTGATGATGGCTACGGCCGAAAGCGCTCTGTTACGCTGTTTATAGAAGTCCCTTTGGATTAAATTTTGCATGATATGCAAAGATTGTTTCATTTATAGATGTTATATTCGCTAAGCGGTCGTCGTGCGATTTTGATGTGGTTACGATTCAAGTCATCAAGAAAATACATAATTAATCGATATGCTACCACTAGTTTGTGGTTAAACGACTGTTTTTCGCTTTCGCTTTAAAAATACGCAAGCAAGATCTTTTAGTGATTGCGCGTATTCCCTAACTTGGCAACGTCGCTCGAATTGCGTCGCAAGCGTTCCAGCAAGGACACTGGCTCTAGCTTAAGGTACCTTTAGGTCTGATTTAAATTTCTCCGTTGAACAGATTTGATGTCAGGAGTTTTAGATGGCCGCCGTTCGGAATGAGTTAGTCGTTGGTTGTTTGGTCATTGTCAATGATGGATTTATCGTTGGATTTCTTTGTCCTACCAGCGATGCATAATATCATACAGCCTTAGGTACGTTTCATTGCATATTGCAGATGTTGGTAGATTTGGCGACAACGGGCTGGTAGTAGTTTGCGTGGGCTGCAGGACAGTGTAAAGTGGGCCTGTGAGCCGAGTTTTTGCTAGCTTTTTAACATTGAATTTCACGATCTAGGTAGTCGATTTTGGCCAGATTTCGTTCTCTTTCTTCAAAAATCCTCAAAGGAGATAGTGCGTATGCCTGATAAAAAGTTTAAGATTTTTTAATTCACCCTAAGAGGGATTATACTTATTTCGGGTATCAAGTGGAATAGTTACTAGGTTGCTGTAGTAAATGGCTTGACTGTGGATTGGTTGATTTTTTGGTTTGTGACTTGCCACGTGCAGTGGATTCTGAAACAAAGTACGCCGTTTTCTTCCTCGAGGAATGCCTGTAGGAGAGAGAGCATTGCTCCCAATTCGTCATTACCATCGAAAAACCCTACGTAGTTATGTAAATAAATATACATATCTTATATTTTGTACATACTCATTTATTTTCTGTTCAGGGGGTTTTATTTTATCAGAGTGTAAGTTACTGCTTTATAGTTTTCTAGTGAATTGAATATACTGCACAATAGTGCTATATAGAGAGTGTTACTTTCGAAAATTTATTAATTCTTGCACGTATATCATGCAATATCGTCATACAAAAGATAACAACTTAGACCTGGAACAGGCATAGCATGACTTAATTATACTCAGTATTTTTGCAAGAAGGAATATTCTGGGGAAATCAAGCATATTGAATAATAGTTTCTGATACCGTCTTCGGTATGATATTGCAGTCGAGCACTCATAGCTGATTCTTTGTCTTTATGGACACCCGTATTGTATAATAGGATAAAGTTGTATATATTCTTTGATAAATTTCTTTTCTACTTTGAATTGTGGCTTACGAGAACTTGTAAAGCCCTACGTAAGCTTAGTAAATTTAGATTTAATATTAATGACATAAATGGACAAGCTTTGTTCTTGCCTGGGAATCTGAACTCTTAAAAGAGCAACTAGTGGTTATATTATTGGTCAGCTTTCTTAGTATTTTATGTCTTTCACCTGTAGGGTGATATCATATTGGTTTTATTATGACCTTCGCATTTTGGCAAGACGGCTCTCATTATTATTTTTAAATACTCTCATTATTATTTTTAAATACTCTGTGAGTGGAGAGTATTCTGAAAGAGCAGCTGCCTGAAATTGCAGTAAGAGAATGCAAACTTAGCGCTTGTTCTATTTCAGGTTTTTTTTTTTATCGGGAGCCAGTATTTTTTTTTTCGGGAGCCAGTTTTTTTTGTGAGCCAGTTTATGAGAGCTATTTTGGCTGGAGCTATTTTTGCTTGGAGTTGGGTATATGGAGCAAGCTATTTTGATCGGATCGAGCTTTGCTTGAAGAGAGACTAAGTAGCTAACCAAGTAGCTACCAGGCAGGACAGTTAGTTGTGTTTTGTTGGTACCGACTGCAGCCATAGAGGTATGGCATTACCTCAAACGCCACTGAGAGTTTATGGTCCCAAGGTGCGTAGCAGTAGTCCTCGTGCAGAAGGCCGTAGGTGATATCGGCGACGACCAGTTAAGATAAGTTTAAGTTATAATTGTGATCTTTCTACCTAATGTTGTTGGCGTGTTATTAGTATTTTCCAGCGTGTATTAGATTGCGTGAGTTCATCTTTCTGCGAGGTATTGATATAATTATTTTTGGAACTGTTTAGGTGTAAGCAAAGCTTACCAATGCGTATCTAAATAACTGCGATATTTACTAGTGTGATTCAATTCATGTTCATAGTTTTTTTACTACATTTCATTATTCTTACAATTTAATTTATATTGTGGTAAATGATATACATTGACGTTCGGACTGATTAAATGTCTGATTATAGTAATTTTACATAACGGTATCTCATAAACTAAGTCTTTAAAGTTTATTTATGTACAACTGCGATACGTATACCATGGTACACGCTACACGCGCAGCGAAGTTAGTAGTAATAAGTATTAAATGAAGGGTAAAGGCTGTGTGCATGTACGAAACATAGCAATGAAACACCTTGTATATCATGCAAATTTTAATCCAAAAGGAATCATGAAGAGCGTAACAGAGCGCTTTCGGCCGTAGCCTTCATCAGTGTTACCTGAAAGTAAGTAAAAGAACCCCTTGTCAGTGGTGAGTCAAAGAATGTTGTTGAATTGAGACATTGGTTATTTTTGGTAAATAATTTTTTTAAGATGAATACTGTTGCGCTCAGTTATAAATTTGTTGGAATTAAAACAATTTTTTTATTACAAAAAGGGGGGGGGGGGATTAACTAAAGTAATTAATTAAGAATGAAGGGTTTTGTGTCGTTTTTATATGTGAAAAAGAAAATGGTGGACCTCTTTTACTTACTTGTCAGTAGACAAAAGACATATCCATGGATCAAACACAACAAAAATCGACAATGATCACAACAATTACATATCACACATTGTGCGTCACATTATGAGAAGTGGTTCACATAATTTAGATTAAATTAAAAGTTAAAATATATGAAAATACAGCAAAAGCATGGTACAAAGACTCGTGCTTTTGGATGACACATTAAATGTGTCGACTGTCACTATTGACAGTCTTGACAAGCAGACTGATGACGCTTATATGCCGAAAAACGGCGGTAATTGTAAATTTTAAGTTTTAAAAAGACAAGTATTGAGTTGAAAGATAATAGTTATTTTCCTAACAAGTGCGCAAAGTGATACTTTTCCGCACGCGAATGATGTTGACCGAACAACGCGAAGCGGAGTTCGGTCAATCAGTCGAGTGCGGAAAAGTCACTTTGCGCAAGGTTAGGAACAATATTTTTTCTACGAGCGCAGTCCAAACAAGCACAGAATAATAATAACCCATATTTAAATAAAAGAAAAAGTATCTGTCAATTATACTTACTGTTGCTTTACATGAATATTATTGTTGACCTGACATGACTTAAAAAGATATGGTTTTTGGTTTAAGTTGTAATATCGCGAATTACGGAAGCTTTGAGAGAAAAGAGCCTGTTTTTTGGGATACTTCGATTAACATCTAGATTTGTTTAAAATCTGTCAATCTGACAATTATAAGTATTGTTGCTTGACATAATTTTTTACTACTATACCGAGGATTTCAAAATATATGGTTTTTGGTTTAAGTTACAATATCGCGAATTACGGAAATTTTTAGGGAAAAGAGATAATTATGACTTAAAACGGTTTCTTATATTGCATAAAAAGTCCAAAAGTGTAAAGTATCTAAAGGTATATGAACATGTTCTTGTCTCTGGTGATTTTAGAGAATTTTAATTTCCCGCACACTTTCCCGCATAGCGTGCGGGAAAGTACTACTTCGCGCACTGAGTAGCGTGCGCAAAGTAGCCACTTTGCGCACGCTCGTAGAAAAAATCAAATAAAAGTTACTGCAGTGGTCTGAAATTAACCTAAAATACAAAAGGAGCTGCTACTATGCCAGATGAGACAAACAAAAGCCACAATACGCATTGAATGGCCAAATTGCAATTGAATATTTGAAAAATCGGTTGAATGTTTGTGATGGCTTGCAAGTTGGTTTGAAGGAAAATGCTTGATCAAGTGAAAATAGAGGACTAACTTAGAGATGAGGGTAGCCTAGGCTAGCTCAACTCGACGGATAGAACAGAAAAGAAAGGAGATGACAATAACCTAAGTTAACTCAACTCCTAGAGGACTAGCTTAAGAAGGGATGAAATTAGCCTAAGCTAAATCAACTTGAAAAATAGAGAAAGAGGAAGAAAGATGAAAGATAAAAGTAAAATAAAAATTAAATTAAATTACCACGGGTGGTGGGAAAAGTAAGATATAGTGTGGTCCGTTTGAGTAGGTTTCCTATAGATCTGCTGCCGTGAATGTCTGCGATGTTCCAGACTATCCAGATTCCGGGTCAACTCCGGATCGCCGACGAGACTCTGAATGGAATCCAGCAGCTTTAGGGTATGCTTTGGTGCGGCACCCCAGATATGTGAGCAATATTCTAAGCACGGTCTTATTTGCGCTTTGTACAGCAAGAGCAACTGCTGCGGTGTATAGAGTTTTTTGTTGCGAAATAGCGCACCAAGCTTCTGAGAGGCTGATTTTGCGATGTTAGCGACATGGTCATGCCATGACATATTGCTGTTGACCAACACACCCAGCAGCCCGATTGACGAGGATAAAGGAATGGTCGATCCTGCCATAATGATGTCAGGGCCCGCTGTATTGGCCCTCTTAGTAAACGTTGCTGCTTGGGTCTTTGCTGCATTGAACTGGACCAAATTTCGGTCGCCCCAAGTTTGAACTTTCTCCAGGTCTTGATTAATTGCTGTAATCTGCTCCTGTCTGCGGTGATGAGTCTCAGTCGCTGGTAAGGGTTTTTCTGATCTAAAGTGGCAGACAAGGGTACTGTCATCTGCAAAATTCTAAACAGGATTAATCGTTTCGATCAGCAGGTCATTAATATAGATGAGGAACAGAGTTGGTGAAAGTATTGCACCCTGAGGCACGCCCGCGTTGATGGTGAATGTGTCCGAGATGTGTCCATCGACTTCAACGTGTAGGGATCGGTTCTTAAGGAAACTGGCCAGCCAGCTGCAGAGAGAGGCGGGCAGTCCCAAGGACGGCAGTTTGTTGAGCAGTCCGTCATGCCAAACTCTGTCGAATGCCTTTGAAATATCCAACGCAATCGCTCGAGACTCTCCGTAGTTTTCAATTGCCCTACTCCATATATGAGTGACATAAGCGGGCCATACACACAGAGGTTGATCTGCCGGTTTGGAACGGCGCAGATAAATCTGTCAGTTTCTTGCGTCACGGTTTAAAAATTGCTATGTCCACTAACACAAATACTTTTGATCTTTCCTGTCGCTCTGTTGCATACAAAACCGCGCGTTAGTGGGCGAAAACCGAAGATTTATCTGCGGCTTAAACCGAAACTGTGGAATTTTGATTTCGCGAAAGTTTTACACACATGGTTTTTTTAAGCGTTGTTAACAAGTGGCGTGGCCACTCGTGCCTGCGGCACGCGCGAGGCCCTTCGGGCCTCGTTTGTGTGACCTTTGGTCACACATTATTGCCACGCTCCTATCCGTACCGTGGCCTATATTTAGAAAGCCCTTATAATTAGAGTTACCAACCGCTAGTCTAATTTTACCGTGATAAATTTCTAACTGGTTGCCATGGTAACCAGTCGGTCAACGTCAATCGTTAATTTTTTTTAATCTTTACCTAAATATCAAATCTCTAAGTCGTACAATTGACGAATTATGACGATTTTTTACTTTTTTTTTGGTTACCATAGCAACCAATTTATTAGAATGAAATTATGCTTCATAAAGAATCCTAAGTACCATACTATATATTTTATTAGTGATATACATATTATTAATTGGTTGCCATGGTAACCGACTTGTCAACGTCAATTGTTAATTGTGTTTTAATCTTTTCCTAAATACCATATATCAAATCTCTAAGTCGTACGATTGACGTATTATGACGATTTTTACTTTTTATGGTTACCATAGCAACAAATTTTTTAGTATCAAATTAGGCTTCATAAACAATCCTAAGTACCATACTATATCTTTTATTAGTGATATACATATTATTAAGTGGTTGCTATGGTGACCATGTTGTCAACAAAAAATGCTAAAATACTTTCACCTCTACTTATAAATTGACATCGAAAAAAGAAAAGTTGGTCCTTGTTTACACGGACAAAAATGCCGAAAAACGTAAACTTGTCCTGTTTTCACACCCTGTATATTAAAGGATCGTAACCAAAATCAACAGGTTTCCAGGGTTTGTGGACCTCTACCTCTATGCCAAATTTCAAGTCGCTATCTTCAAAATTGCGACTTGTAAATGCCAACAAACTGTAACTTGTCCTGTTTTCACACCCTGTATATTAACCGATCGTAACCAAAATCAACAGGTTTACAGGGTTTGTGGACCTCTAACTCTATGCCAAATTTCACGTGGATATCTTCAAAATTGCGACCTGTAAATGCCAAAAAACGGTAACTTGTCCTGTTTACACACCCTGTATATTAACCGATCGTAACCAAAATCAATAGGCTTCGAGGGCTTGTGGACCTCTACCTCTATGCCAAATGCCAAGTCGCTATCTTCAAAATTGCGAACTGTAAATGCCAAAAAACCGTACCTTTTCTTATTTTCACACCCTGTATATTAACCGATCGTAACCAAGTTCAATAAGATTCGAGGGTTTGTGAACCTCTACCTTTATGCCAAATTTCAAGTCGCAATCTTCAAAATTGCGACCTGTAAATGCCAAAAAACGGTAACTTGTCCTGTTTTCACACCCTGTATATTAACCGATCGTAACCA
>MU190113.1:0-39152 GCA_016904865.1 Pissodes strobi
CTTCTGTGATATGTCTGATGGTTTGGATATCTTCGCAATTACAGAGAAGAGACGGCTGCTTCCCCCATATGTGTCAGTAGTGTGCACATTTGCCGTGTTGGGTTCCGATTATGTCAAGCCTGGACCATATTTTACATGGTAGATCGAAACCGGTTGTTTTGTGGGTGATGCACGGCGTGTTGTTGTTTTGTTATACAGTCCACTCTTGAGTCTATGCGTTGGTAAGATTGAACCCATATTCCACAGCCGTCCTCGTCATTTTTGTCGGTGGACGTCTAGACCGAAGTCGGTTATGGTTGGCATCCTCGATGTCCTGATGAATGGGTAAACTCCTATTGTCCACGATCTTCCTATAATCGCTTGTGAGAGCGTTTATTCGCCGCAGTTGAGGGGGTTAGATGTGGCATAGGACTGGAAGCCATTGCGTGGGAGTTGGTTTGATGACACCAGCGATCATTCTCATTGTGTTTTTAGTTGCGCATCTATGTTCTCTACATGTGGACTGTTTAACCAAATTGGAGCGAAGTATTCAGCAGCTAAAAAGACAAGATTCAGAGCAGAAGAACGTAGAGTAGAGGCCGATGCTCTCCAAGTGTACCACACAACTTTTGGATTATGTTGTTTCTTGTTTTAAAATTTTCAGCAGTTCTCGTTAGGAGTTCTCTATCAAGGGTTATGCCTAGATATTTAGGTGTTTTATTGTGGCTCAGTATGGTGTTTTTAAACTGTATGTTGAGTTCTCTTCTAGCAAGTTTATTATTTTGGTGGCGTTAGGTTGGAACCTCCACTTGCGAAAATAATTTCCCAGTACTATCAGATCCGTCGTCAGGATCTCTTCTGATCGTTCCATAGAACTGCACCTTGTTGCAGTGCCCAGTCATCAGCGTAACCAAACTTTCTCGATCTTTTTACTGGCATATCTGCAATATACAGGCTAAAGAGGAGTGGAGCAAGGACTGATCCCTGAGGTAACCTGTTCTTTAGGTTCCTTGGGGAGCTAATGTCGAAGCCACTTGAAACACCCGGTCGTTCAGCATGCCGTCTATCAGTCGGACTGTTAGTTTGCAGGGGATTACACGTAAGAGCTGTACACTATGTTGTATGCCGCCGATAGGTCGATAAATGTAGCTGAGGTTTTAAGTTGTCTCTGTCTCAATGTGGGTGGTGAGTGATAAGACTTGATCTGCACAGCTTCGTCCAGGCGGAAAGCCCGGGGATCGCTTCAAGTATGCTTGGGCTAACTCTGTTATAGGCAATCCGTTCTAGCAGCTTATAGATCACAGATAATAGAGCTGCTGGTTTGTAACTCTAGCTGGTTTGCCTGGTTTTAGAACAGCGATTATCTTCGATCGTTTAAGCTCCTTTGGGATATTGCCGTTTTGTATAATATCTGAAGTGAGCCATCCAGACTTTTGCCCATTTGCCACAGTTTATTAAGAATTCATGGTGGATATTGTCAATCTCTGGAGCTTTTCCTGGCTTGACATCTTTAAGAACATTGGAAACTTTATCGCAAGTATAAGGGCGAGAATGCTCTGTTCCTGTGGCTTTAGCTTTTTAAGGTTTTGAGTTCTCGTTTCACATTAACTGTAGGCTCCTTATCCCTGGGTATTCTGGATGTCGCTTCTATGTGTGAATCAACAGCGTTTGGGCTGACAGTTGTATTTTCTCTTTGTGTAGGGACTCCGTCCTCTAGTTTCCTTAATAGTGTCCACGCTTTTCTGCTCGATGTCCGGAAGTTCAGGCTTTTTACAGTTTCTATCCACTTTTCCCGTCTCGCCGCATCTAGGCTATGAAGTAGGTCCTCGGCTATTTCCTGGTCACCAGTTTCAGGAAAATGTTGGTACAGCTCCTGACTGGTTTGGGATTATCCGGGAATGTATAGGGTTACAGTTTTTGCTGATAGGAAGTATCCAACCGAAACATTTGTCCAGTTCCGTGGAGAACTTTGTCCAGTTGGCCTTTTTGAAATTCCACCTTGGGCGAGGAATATAGGTAATTAGGGGGATTTGTATTTCTACCTTTCCTATGACTGGACGATGCTGACTATGCGGGAAGTCGGGAAGAATGTTTCGTGTAACTTCGGTGGGATGACCTCTATTGTCGGTCGGGGCAAAACATAGATCAGGATTGTATTCACGTTTTCACGCAGCTGATTTAAATGTGTATTTAGCATCAAACGTAAGAGTGAGGGGAAAATGCAGTTTAGGTTAGTATATCTGTGGTTATGGAATGTAATACCACAATTTATTTCAGGATTACCGAATTATATTTTTATTTGAAACACCTTTGGTGTCTTGGTGTTGTTTAGTAATACGTTGATTCCTAAATAAAAGTATCAGGTAATCCTGAAACATCGAGTGGTGCTCGCCAAACAAATTTCATGCGCTTCGGATCATGAGGCTCAGATTCTGGATGTCACTATTATACTAGATGATCTAGAGGATGATGCCATCACAATTAACGAAAACGGATTTTCTCTCGGACAAAACTGCTACGGCCTTAAATATGCCATAATCCAAGTCGCCGAAAACCTCACGGAATGCCCGCGATAAGCCTCCTCCGGAGGTGGAGTGATCCAGAGCGCCGATTCTATAACTACTTTACTTGAATGCTTAATATGATTGATAATGAAGCAAAATGAGGATTCACTTTAAACTCGTCTCACATTCAATAATTTTGAGTTGATTTATTGTAGAGGAACGTATATGGTAAATTATTAAATTAACCTAGATACCAACTAATTTTTACCTTTGTTACATTTTTTTTACTTAACTAAGAAGGTACGTTTCATGACTAAACTCCCTTTAAAACAAGACAAGTTTTGAATATTAACAGAATTCACTCCGGTTTGTAAATCCTGTTGCAATCGGCAAGAGGCAGGTTTTCCAAACTGCCGGCTCGACGTTTTACGTTGCGCCTCTTTGTTTTACACTAGAGACTTACCTTCCTACATTTCGCTCTGAAATCTCTGACATTTTACCTGAATTACTAATAGCTTAACTCTTTCGATGCATACCCCTGTCAGTACCTTTTCAAAAGTATTTGAGGCACTGAATAAATAATAGCAACGGAAAGTGCCGTTTGTTACAATGGCTAAAATATTTCAACCTTTTAATATTAAAAATTAATATTAGCTGAAAACTGGCAATTATAGCATTTCTGGTGATTACAGTGATTAGCTTCTATGACACCAATGATCACATTCATTAGCAAATGTTCCAAGTTATCATTACTAAGAACAGTTTTCGCTGACAAATAAGAAAATCGTCTTTTACACATTTCACATAACCATTCAATTGGATTTCTGGATGTAATTTGAGCATTATTATGTCTGTTCTTTGGAAGCGTTCAAGGATCCATTAGTGGTATTAATAAATATTGTTTACAGAGATATGGTGGATATCTCTGCAAACCTATAATTCCAAGGGGACCAGCAATGGTTTAAAGCATATTTATAAATTATGGCCGTATTGCTGCAACATGTTCAGTTATGTTGGTAACAATTCACAGCAAATGAGTGACAATAAACTGGTCTCCAAGATTTCTCTGAAATGATCCAGTTGCATAGTATCGTCAACAAATGATAGGATGATTTCGGTTATTTAGAGCTTCTTCAATATCTTCATGCTTTTAGGTACTGGAAAGTCATTTTGCTAATCCTAAATCATTTTCTGAAATCAACTTCATCTAACTCCTGAAATAAATCATTTTACTGACTCACAATCCGTAATCTTCTTGGAATAGGAATTTCTTCATCATTAAAATCAGATAAACTTAATGAAGAGTCCAATAAGATACTAAAAATGCTTACATTTTCTTTATGCACTCTTAGCATTCAACCACACAGCTGTGAATGTTTTCTACGATAGCCTGGATCGAGTTGTGGCAAACAGCTAGGGTTGTATGATAGATGAAGGAGGAAATTGACAAGGGTTACTTGGATCCATATATCGTTGGTCCAGCTCAGGGTGGATAATAGAAGAGCTGTTCGTAGAGTGATTGCGTCATTTAACCACATGCAATAAAACATCTAAGGCATGCCTTAATCGATAGGTTCTGGACAACTATTGCACATACTACAGTTTTAGTGCCTACAAATTTTGTCGTGATCATGGAATTGTTGTGTTTTCATTGCAGCCTTATATTTCACACTGGCCTCAACCCATGGACTTAACATTCGTCAGTTCTTTGAAGGCTGTATATAGTGAAGAATGCGACCAATTTCGAACACTAACTTTGCCGAGTTATTTGCTAGACCCGATAATCGGATAACAACAATTGAAAAGTAATAATAGGATTTCAAGTTGCAAGAATCCAGTAAAGAGAAATATTATTTGAGGAGAACATTTTGTAAACGTTGCCTTTGGGAATGAAGACATTACTTCAGATGTCCCAGTCAATTTTATTGAAGAGACCGCAACCAAAAGGTAAGCCTCCAATCAGTGAGATAGCCAAGACGAATTCTATTCGCAGAGAGACTTAGACCAAAAAGACATCTATTCAATTCCAATCTCAAAAGCATTAAAAAGCACAACCAGAATGGAAGGTCAGTCTAAAATTGAGTCAGTATATTGCTTCACCTCAGGATGGATAACGGAAGAGTAACTCTTAGAGTCTTGGCGTCATTTTGATGCTTGCAATAAAACTTCTTAGGCATGGCCTAATCTATAGATTCTGGACTACTATTGCACAACCTCAGTTTTAGTGCCTACAGTTTTTGTCGTGCTCATGGTATTGTTGTCCTCTCATTGTCGCCTTATACCTCACACTGGCCTCAACCCATGGACTTAACATTCTTCAATTCTTTGAAGACTGTATACAATGAAGAATGCCACCAGTACATGAAGTCTTATCATTTTGGAAAAATTTCGAATACCAACTTGCAGAGTTATTTGCTAGAGCCGACAATCGGATAACAAAGATTTCAAATTGCAAGAATATACTAAAGAGAAATATTTTTCTGGGAAGAATATTTTGTAAATATTGCCTTTGGGAATGAGTGCATTACTTCAGATTTTCCAGTCAATTTTATTGAAGAGAATGTTCTTGGTTCAAACCAGATGTAAGACTCCAATCAGTCAGATCATCATTATCATCATCCAGCCAATCGCGTCCATTGCTGGACATAGGCCTCCCTCAGTTTTTTCTAATTTTGTCTAATTTGGGCCGCTTGTAGCCACTTTCCTGCTATTCTTTTCACATGATTGGTCCATCTGGTCGGTGGTCGTCTCGGTTTCTTTTATAGTTTCTGGGCCTCCATTCCATAATTCGTCTTGTCCACCGTCCATCTTATGTTCTTGCTAAGTGTCTTGCCCAGTTCCACTTTAGCGTTGTTATTCTTTCGATGACGTCTTGGACTCCCGATCTTTGCCTGATTTGTTCATTTGTGATGTGGTGTCGGAGGCTCACACCCAACATTGCACGTTCCATGGCTCGCTGTGTGGTTTTGAGTTTATTAGCGGATCCCTGCGTCATTGTTAAAGTCTCTGCTCCATGGGTTTGCACGAGCAAAACGCATTGATCATAAACTTTTCGTTTGAGACACATGGGAATTGAACTTCTTAGAATATGGCTTAGTTTGCCAAATGCTACCCATGTCAGACCTATGCGTCTTTGTATTTCATGTGTCTGATTGTCTCGGCTTATTTTGATTTCGTGCCCCAGATATTTGTAAGTGTCTGTTTGTTGTATGGTATTATTGTCAATAGTTATGTTTTCGCTCATTACGAGATTTGTCATAAGCTTAGTTTTCTCAAAGTTTATCCTTAATCCTGCTTTTTTAGACATAGTTTTAAGTGAATGTATCATAGAGGTTGTGTCTTACATGTTGTCTGCTATTAATACGATGTCATCGGCAAATCTCATATGGTTTAATCTTTCCCCATCTATGTTGATGCCAATTTCTTGCAATTGAGTGTTTTTAAATATTGACTTTAGAGCTGCCGTGAAAAATTTTGGTGAAATATTATCTCCTTGTCTTACTCCACGGCCTACGCTGAATTTTTCTATATCTGCGTGTAATTGCATATTCGATGTAGCGTTCTGATTATTGTGTACAGTTACATCTTGAACTATTTGTTTTTTGTCTGTTATTATATAATCATATTCACTTTTAGTTTTACCGTCTGGACTAACCCAGATCCATTTCCTATTCTGTTTCTTCTTAAAGAAGGTGTTCACGTTGAAAAGATTAAAGAAAATTGTGGCAAGGATCAAGAAGAAGGTAAATCTAGATGTTGCGACCAATACCTAAACAGAAAAAACGCAACTTCCAAAAACCATTCCGAAGTCGATAGAAAAAATGATATTTGCTAATTTACTGTGATTTGACAAAAAAAAAACAAGTTATGGCGAGGAAGTCATGGATAAGATGTATGGTCGCATTCCGCATGCATAGAAGTTGAACATGCAAACTATTTTAATACGTGCATTACATGTGAGGGAGGTAATTTTGAAGTAAAACAATAGTCGATATTACGGGTGGAAGGAAAACATCGTAAAGAATTTTTGATTTATTTTATTACGTCATCAAAGGAAGTTATGGCGAAATAGAAGATTTAACGTTCACTTATCAAAGTCTCAGATGGTCGATATTAGAACATTTTCTCCCCTACAGCCAAGGCGAATAAAGAAAATGCTTTAAATGCCGAACAACACTTCACAATTACAAGCAAATCGCCTTACACGACAGCACTGCCGTTGGCAATTCTACTTAATTATTTGTGTACGCGCGTAGCACGACTAAACGTGATCGGAGTGTTGTGAAATTACTCCAACCGGAATAAGAATAGGCGACCATTAGCAAATGGTGTCTCGCACGCTTCGAATCAGCGCATTGCCGTCAAATTCCACGAACTCTGAAATTGAATAATTTATATTTGAAATCCAACTAAAATCTATTGATGGGCTATATTACGGATAACGGTAGAACTACATCCATAAAATCCATGCAAGGAATGTACCTCCCCTGCAACTGCAAGAATTAGACAGTTGTTATTTGGCAAAAAAACATTACTAAGTCACAGTGAACCATGTTGTCATGACCAGTAATCCGTGACATCACGCCTTGGATGGCGTGCAGGTTATGTAGCTCAGATAAGGGATCGATCTACGTCAGGCGAGAAGAAGTAATAAAGAAGGCACTTTGGTAAAACAGTAACAATGTCTATCGGACAAAGATTTAATTAGTTTACACTATACCCAATTACTATAACACGCATGTCCTTTCGGTTGAGGTATAGTTTGAATTGTTTATACGTCATCGTCCTGTATTATAAAGTTCTTTAAGGGAGTGTTTTGATTTAATTTATGGTTAGGTTTGGGTATTTCATTAGATAATTATTTAAGTGCTCTTAGCTTTTCTTAATTTCACTCAGCACTTTAAGTGTGGGTTCCCAGTTCCAATGGTGAAAAAAAGCGTAAGAACAGAAGAGCCTAGTTGACGCTTTTTATGGCGGAATGTCCCCTCGATATATGCATCGATGGCTTGACCTTGTATGACGTTTAACGGTTCATTGACCCAAAGTTATTTTTTTTTGGTTTATTTGGAAAAAGGAAAAAAGCAATAGACAACAAAAAAGACATAATAAGTGAAGTAAACAGTAAGCCTTTTATTAGTTATTAATCAAGAACAAGGGGTACACTTACCTACAAAAATGAGGAAAATCGTAGAAAGCTATTAAATGTATATACTATTTATCTTAAAATTAAGAGAACTGAGAAAAATACGCGAAGATTCTGGGTTAGAGACGTATTTATACATAATCAAAGACAGGGTGCGAGCAATAATTTAATAAAAGAAATATATGGGAATGATGAAGAAAAGTATTTTAACTTTCTCCGAATGTCCAGAGAAAGGTTCAATGAATTTTTGTGACATTAATGACATTGACAGATGATAAAATCCGCAAAAAGTTGAGCCCAAGTTAACTTTTTGCGTATTTCAAGGGTAAATAGAAATTTGACAACATGGATGATTTTAAACCAATCAAATGTACAGAATTCCCGTTAGTGTTACGCCAGTTCCGCTAAAAGTGTACCATGAGAACCCACACTAAGGTACTGTAACTATTTAACTTTAAAAATCAATTGACAGAATTTCGACAGCTCTATCGTAGATTCGACCTTATCGCTTTAGGCGGGGATCCCCCAAGAACTACACTCTTGCGAGCTGCACCTCTTGAGTTGGGTTCGAGGATTAGGATACCGGTAGGACAATCGGAGCCACATTGTTGTGAACTTCGAGCAATGATTAGAGCGGAATAGGATACAGACAAAAGTCTGTCGAATTGATGGACCGCTTGACAATGTGGTCGAGGTGGAAGACCTGACAAATTGTCCCTTACTCTTTAACCTAACCTAATCTATGATGCGAATGACTTCATGCTTGCCTACTCAAGACAGAGATTATGGAATATTTACGTTACATTATCGGGTTCTGCCTTATCATCCTGCATTTCTAATTCTTCCTCCTAATTCACCGGGGGCGCGTGAGGGTTCCGAACTTGATCATTTGATTTAGCATGTTCGACTAAAAGGGGTGCCTTTTTGTTTCATCATGATCATCATCAGTAGCCGTTTTGAGTTCAATGTTGAACATACGAGCCGTAAATCATTCCATTTATTCCGGTCTTGGGCAGTTTTGCTGACGACCTCCAACTAGAATCTCCTTTGTCCATATTCCAT
Source organism: Pissodes strobi (assembly GCA_016904865.1). Lineage (NCBI taxonomy): Eukaryota > Metazoa > Arthropoda > Insecta > Coleoptera > Curculionidae > Pissodes > Pissodes strobi. The sequence continues at coordinate 8,689 of MU190113.1, forward strand.
CCCTGGCTCTGGTAGCTCCATTTCAGCGTTGTAATTCTTTCAACTGCATCCATAAAACCGGTTCTTTCTCTGATTATCTCATTTGGGACTCTGTCTCTGAGGGATATATTCAGTATTGGTCTCTCCATTGCTCTCTGTGCTACTTGGATCTTGTTTACTACTTGTGTGTTTCTGCTCCATATGTTAGAACCGGAAGTACACACTGGTCAAAGACCCTCCTCTTCAGGCACATGCGAATATCTGATTTAAAGACATCCCTCAGCTTTCCATAAGCTACCCATGTCAGTCCTATTCTTCTGTTTAATTCTCTGGTCTGGTTGTTTCTTCCCAATTTAATCTCATGGCTTAGATATTTATAGGTGTTACACTCTACGTTAAAATGTTTTTGGCCAATACAAGGTTGGTCATGTATTGTGTTTTAGAGAAGTTAATTTTAAGGCCAACTCGTGCAAAAGAACTTTGAAGGTCTTGAAGAAGTTGACATCCACCCGCTTTGCAATAAGGACTATGTTGTCTCCAAACCTCAGGTTGTTCAGATACTTCCAATTTATGTTGATTCTAATATTTTCCCAACTGTCGTTCTTCACGGCGCTCTGCGGCAAAGTGGTGAAGAGTTTGGGAGAGATGGTGTCTCCTTGTCTAATACCCTTCTCCAACGGGAATTTATTGTATTTGTGTCGCCATAGTACATTCGGACTGCAGCTGTTGCGCTATTATATATATTGCGAAGAAGGGTTGTGAATGTATGATCAATGTAACTCTTTAAGTGCTCTCAACATGGAGGTATGCTGGACAGAGTCAAATGCTCTCTCAAAGTCTACAAATATCAGTATCAATGGCTTGTTGTATTCTGTAACTTTCTCTATCAAGGACTTTATTACTTGTAGGTGATCGTTGATTCCAAAGCCACTTCTAAATCCTAGGCCGCAGTCTATTAGTGATTATTCTCATAAAGAGCTTATATACCTGGGATAATAGGCTGATAGGTCTGTAGTTTCAAATTTTTGTTATGTCTCCCTTTTTGTGTAAGATTATCACAATGGCATTGTTCTGGTTTATTTCCTCCAAAGAGGCACGCATCATAAATGGTTTTTAGGGCTTTTATGACGCTTTTGCCTCCCTGTTTTATCATTTCGCCTACAATGCCATCTTTTCCATGCCTTTTATGGCTGACTCAGTTTCTTCTACGGTTATATCTGGAAGTTCCTCAGACCCTGAGGATCTCTTGCTGTTCATAAATGTTGTGTCCTTGGTTGTCTTTTAACTTGTAAATATTCCTCATTCCCGTCCTCAACTTTCGTTACCTTTAGACTTTTGTTTTGTTCTATGGTATTATTTAGTTCTCTACTAAAAAGTTTCGCATGTCTTTCCTGATGGCCCTTGAAATATCTTTGTTTAAACTTCTTAGCTCTGCTGTGTTCGTTGTGTGCTTATCTTTCATTTCCCTTTTTCTCTGCATTAGGTTTCTTGTGTCTTCAGTGAGTTTTTCATTCTTCCTTGTCTGCCCATCCTCATACTTCTTTTGCGCCTTCTTCAGTAAATCCACTAACGTTTTATTAAGCCGTTCAATGTTGCTTTCGTTTTGCACCCTGTTCTGTAGGTTTTTCCCTATTCCTTCTTGATATGCGCTCGTGTCAGTAATCGAGGTGAATTTGTCTTTTTCGCTCCTTGTTACAATTTTTCTTCCTTCTTTCTTCACATTCAAGCCTATCTTTGCTCTAACCATTCTATGATCGCTAGCGGTAAAATATGAATACATTATCGGCTTCTGCTTTATTATCATACATTTCTGAATCTTCCTCTCAATTGATCGGGGACGCTGGAAATGGTAAACCTTTACCATAAAAAGATAATTTTTTGTCATATCAAGACATGCTCAGTTCATCTCAAAAAGTAACATACATGAACTCTCTTATTGACGAAGGCATCATCACCATCGTGAAAATGAATCCATTTCGCATTCAAGTCAGCAAAGAATCTGAAAAAGGAAAAGAAAATTGCGGAAACAAGGCATCAAAGCACGTACTATATTCATGATTTAATTAGGTATAATTTCAGTTATAAATGGCTTGCACAAAAACTGGCTTCTGAATCTTTAACCAACATTTACTTTGCATTAAATCAACGAATAAATTGTTCTCGACGAAATTATACGAGATTTCTTTAGTAATTAATTTAAGGAACTAGAGCTAACTTTATTATCATTTAAATTGAAATTATCAACTAACATTGCTGGCGTTTAGTCGGCGGAAAACGGAGACGAGCTTCTAAGAATCCTTAATTAGCTATATTCGATGAAAATAGATTCTGTGAAAATGTTCAAGCATATATTAGCAGAAAATGATTTAGTATTTCCACATTAGCCTGGAGTAACATGATTCGGCAAGAAGAGGAAGAACCGTGTTGACAGCTATTGTTTCTCTACTTTTATGTAACTCGTAGCTTTTTTGGATGACTTTAGGTTCCGATTTATAAACTAAGCACTTCAAATTAACAGTGAGGCGGGAAATTTTGACGCACCTCTTCTAGTAATTTATTTAGCAAATGTCTACGTAAGTTCTTGGGTTATTGAAAGTCTACGTAAGGTCTTGGGTTATTGCAAAAAATCATTATTCAGGAAACCAAGTCACTGATGAGTATACTCGAATCTTTCTTTTCCGGAGTGTAATGCTTATGGTGGCAATTAAATATTCTGACAATAAAAATAAAAAAAATGGGAGTAGAATCTTCATTGGAGTACGGCATAAGTTATTCTATATTACCCAGCTATTTAAACCTGAACTCATAAGAACAATACGGATATTGTATCAACAACAGTGAGAATAACTCTAAGTGCGGGGAAATGCTCCTGGCATGGTGACTGTTAGATGCCTGGAGATCTGGACAGTATTTACAATAATTTCAATAACTGCATCATTTATGCAGATGCAATTTTATTCAGTAATTTATCAGAACAGAACACTTTCTCATGCAAAACTGCTTTCAATAACACAGTGGATAAAGTTTTAAGCATAATTTGACGGTTTAGGAGTAATGAGATGAGTGCAAGTCATATTTTAAGCATAATTTCAAGACTTAATAATGAGATGAGTGCAAGTCACGATCAAATCTCCTGTACAAAGGAGTAAGCTGATCCTTTGTGCCACATGTCAGATTTTTCCGGCGGACTTGAAGTTGGCCCTTGTTAAGCCGTTAAACACGAAGGGCGATTCCACTAGACAGAGCATTAAGTTTGATCTCAGCTCAATAATATTTTAAATATCAATGCACAGCAGATTCTTAAGCTGTTAATGACTCTCTCACGGGTACCTTAGGAGAAGGTCGAGAGAGACTGCTTGTGAGATTATCGGGAAGGACTTGGTGACATAGAAGGATGGCAATTTGGCCATGGGCACAACTTTGGATCTGTCAAGGGCATTCGATAGTCTCGATCGGTGTCCGCGGTTCGGCACTGAGTTGATTACAAACTTATCTGTTCGGTCGAAAATAAAACGTGATGGTTGAGAGGAGCGGACAGAGGCATTCTTCTGAGGAGGCTTTTATATGGCAGTGGAACACACACTAAAGGAGGATCCTATGGCGCTCAACGAGCGGTGTGTGAGCAAAGATGTTGATTGACACGGTTCTTGAATCGTTGTAGGTTGTAATTAGGGGAAAACAGATGTCCTGGGAGTGAGTTGCAGAGTGATGCAGTGCGCCAGACAAAGGAGTTCTTGTAAAGCGATGTTCTAGGCGTTTCCAGTTGTACGACGAACTGGTGCGCTCTTGCCATCTGTCGTGACGGTCTGACAGGCGTTGTCAGGGGCGGGATTAGGCGGGCCAAATCCTGAGAACATCTGCTGGGAAAGTAACTGTAAAACAAGGATATCGCGGCCACATGTCTGCGTTGGTCCAGACTATCCAGATTCTTGGTCAACTCCGGGTCGCCGACGAGATGCACAGCTTTCTTCTGAATGGAATACAGCAGCTTTAGATGTGTGAGCAATATTCTAAGCACCGTCTTATTTGCGTTTTGTAGAGCAAGAGGAACTGCTGCGGTGTATACAGTTTTTTTTACGAAATAACGCACCAAGCTTCTGGGAGGTTGACTTTACGATGTCAGCAACGTAGTCATGCCAAGACATATTGCTGTTTAACGAGACACCCAGCAGTCCGATTGACGAGGATGAAGGAATGGTCGATCCTGCCATAATGATGTCAGGGCCCGCCGTTTTGGTCCTTTTGGTAAACGTGGCTGCTTGGGCCTTTGTTGCCTTGAACTGGACCAAATTTCTGTCGCCCAAAGTTTGAACTTTCTGCAGGTCTTGATTAATTGCTGTAATCTGCTCCTGTCTGCGGTGATATGTCTCAGTCGCTGGTAAAGGTTTTTCTGATTTAAAGTAGGAGACAAGAGTACCGTCACCTTCAAAATTGTAAACAGGATTGTTCGTTTCGGTTAGCAGGACATTCATATAGATGAGAAACAGAGTTGGTGAAAGTATTGAGCCCTGAGGCACGCCCGCGTTAATGGTGAATGTGTATGAGATGTGTCCATCAACTGCAACTTGCAGAGATTGGTTCTTCAGAAAACTGACAAGCCAGCTGCAGAGAGAGGTTGGCAGTCCGAAGAACTGCAGTTTGTTGAGCAGTCCGTCATGCCAAACTCTGTTGAATGCCTTCGAAATATCCAAAGCAATCGCTCGAGACTCTCCGTAGTTCTCAATTGCCCTACTCCATATGTGAGTGGCATATCCCAATATATCTCCTGTGGATCTTTCTTTGCGAAATCCGTATTGATTATCGCTGATTATTCTGTTGTTCTCGAGGTACTTGAGTAGTGGCTGATTGACTACACGTTCCATTTCTTTGGAGATTATTGGAAGAAAGGCAATTGGGCGATAGTTTGAGGGCGTCGTTTTCTTGTTTTTGTTTTTGGAACAGGTTGCCCTAGAGCGGCTTTCCAAGAAGATGGATAAATCCCTTTTCCGTAAAACAGATAAAAAAGCGTGTGAAAAACGGGTGTTAGTTCATTGGCGCAGCTCTTTATCACGATGGCAGGGTTTCCTGCAGTTGTACAACTTTTACATGATGAATTTTGCTGATATCACTAATATCCTTATCCTCTTTGTGATCTGCTGAGTATCTGAATGATTCGATTCCCGAAATGACACAATCACGCATAGTAATTAATAAAATGTAATGCGATATTATCGAAGATCTACTCAACATCGAAATTATCAGCACTACATGATGGTATAAGGCTACAATTAACTTCCACCATGTAGAAACCACCATAAAACAAGGTATGGTCAATTGTTCTGAAATGATATATCGCAAGATTGTTGGTCGCACTTTATAAAGGTTCTAATCATCTGCATTATAAAATAATGAAAAGAAGATTCCCTAAAAGCCGAAATAAACCAAACAAAAAAAGGTCAATAAAGTCCAGTTATCTTAAATTCTTTTGGAATTAGGATCCACTACACTTATACAAGGTATATATTTCCTAAAATAAAAGAATTGTGAGATCATTCTAGTAAACATTTCAAGGGTTCAATGTTATTGACAAGCATGATTTCGAAAAAAAAACTGGTGTTCAAGCTCCTGAAACCTACTTATTACTAACTATCTACTTTTATTTAACATAGGTACATGTGTGACTCGCTTATCTCTCTCCGAAGTACAAGGAAATAATGGGATAGTATCAAAACAGACGGTAAGATTACGGTAAATTGCTGGATTTTACCCGGTATTATTTGGATAAGTATAATGATTAATATATGAAAATACCGTTCTTATGTAGACGTCTTATTCTGAAATTTAATTAATATTTAAACACCTCTCATTTCGAAAACCTTTCAACTCATTCTTAATCTAAAATTATCACGCAACATGGTGACTATTAGATGCCAAAATAATACAAGGAAAAACATGACAGACAGTTTCGGACTTTGGCCATTAAAGTCCATTTATTCCAAAAATGCGATGGAATTAGCATCTACTACACCTATACACGATCTACTTTTCATAAAATTAATGAATCGTGGAACTATTTAAGTAAAAATCTAAATTGCTTAGTGTTATTGAAAAGCATGACAATTGAAGTTAAAGCTCCTGAAACTCATTTAATACTAAATATCTACTTTTATTTCAGGCAAGCATAAGTGTGACTTTCTTACCCCTCTCCGGACGACAATGAAATATGGGAATATTATCAAAATAAACGGTCAGAATACTACAATGAAATGCAGATGTAAATTGCTGGTTTTACGCAGCATTAATTGGGTAAGTATTAACATTATGATTAATATATGAAAATACCATTCTTATGTACGTCTTATTCTGAAATTTAATTAATGTTTAAACACCTCTCATTTCGAAAACCTTACAATTTTAAATGCAGAATAGTAAATGTATTATTTTTTATTTAGCTCTAATTAATAATCAAACATGTTATCATTTTCTGACCGTTACAACGTTCAATTATCACGCAAAATGGTGACTATTAGATGCCAAAATAAGTCAAAGAAAAACTGACAGGCCAATAATGTTCATAAATCCCAAATATGCATTGGAATTAAGATCTGCTCTACAAGATATAATTTTCATAAAATTAAAGAACCGTGGGACCATTTAAGTAAAAAACCATAGGGTGCATTGTTATTAACAAGCATGTTTTTGAAACAAAATTGGAGTTCAAGCTCCTGAAACCCACTAAATACTAAATATCTATTTTTATTTAAGGCAATCAAATGTGTGACTCCCTTATCCCTCTCCGGACGACAATAAAGTAATGGGATGCTATCAAAACAGACTAACATCACTACAAGGAAATGTAGATGTAAATTGCTGGATTTTACCCGGAATTAATCGGATAAGATAATACCATTCTTATGTATGTCTTATTTTGGAATTCAACTAATGCTTAAATAGGTACTTCTCATTACGATTTTTAAAACTCATTCTTAATCTAAAATTTTATTGGCAGAGTATATTTATTATGTAATTTAGCTTTAATTAACAATGAAACATGTTGTCATTTTCTGATCGTCATAAAATTTCAATTATCACGCAATTATGTTAAAATCTGGCAAAGTCAAGTCAAGTCAAGTCTATTTGTGGATATCAGTTCTTCTGCGCGTACCTCCCAATCACATTTAAATAATAAAGAATATTCCTAAATATAAACTACAATATTTTCTCAGAAAACAACGATTTTTTATATAACTATAAATTAAAATTCCAGAAATAATGGAAGCAATTTTGCCATCTTTGACTGCTACTAATGGAAACACATTTTATATGAAATAAGAGAATCGACAAACGTATCATCTTGCAGTAAAGTACATTTTTTGATCGTGCAATATTCCGTGTTCCGCTTTTGCTTTCTTTCCCGCTTCAATCTTCCCCCGACTGAAAATTTTCATTTATAATAATATAAAAATACAATAGTATTGCGTGTGAAGCATAAATTATATATTACATTATGTAAAAACATCCATTTTCAGAGATACAGCGGCTGAAGGGAAGGAAAACAGGAGCGGATTGATTTGAAAATCGGTTCTACTTGTATATCATTCGTCGTAAAAGAAAGTTTATCCTTTGGATCTGTATTATGTATTAACTTGTTTTGATGTGGAATAGAACCATGCGGTTTACTGTGTTTGCCTGGGCTTTCTGACTACATTTGTAAATAAATGATAATTTAGGAAATATATTAAGATACACAAAATGTTATATTTAAATACCGGCTACTTTGGGTTAACACCGAAAATTACCGGAAAGTTATATTCCATATACTTAAACGCCGGATTGCAAATACCGGATAATACTAGAAAGTTGTGCACTGGATTGACATATTCCAAAATGATTTAAAAAATAATCAGGTAGTTGACTACTTTTCGATTATCTTTAGCAATGGAATCATGAGCCCATATTCAGAAGTAGCGTTCATAGATACAAAGTAAAGACATAATTTTGAAAAAATAATGCGACTTTAAAAAAAAAGGAAAGTTGAATTAACTCGTAAGCTCCGTAAGCTCAATATACTTGGCTTTTCCAGTTTTCTTCTTTGGGGATTTTTTCCGCGTGGTTCTAGTTCTGCTACAAATAAGGTTAGTAGTAGTGGGTTTCGCACTTAGCGCATTCGTCCAGTAAGGCCCCCCGTCCGGGCTTAGCTAGAGTTGGGGCAACACTCCCAGATAGGTTACACCCTTGTTGGATCGGTGGCACTATATTTTTGGACCCTTCAAGGTGTCGAGCACGCGCTCGCTTGAAGGCTCCGACTATCACAAACAAATCAAAAGTGGTAGCTGTAAGCTGAATCTTTGCAGGCACAGATGGAAATGATCCCAAGGGAACATCCAGTTCCCCCGGCCTGGATGTCGGCGTGAATGGGGATTTCTTCTGGTCAGGACACCCGATTCTTTTTCGGGGAAAACAACGGTCACTGGACGATAACCATCACCCAAAATGGCGACAAAGAAACCGTTACAAAACGCGTGTTGACTCGACCAAAGACTCATAAAAATGGTTAATACCAATTAGTTGCGCACAGTTTTTTTTTAAAGCCCCTGCTTAATTTTTGATGGCCTATTATGTCCGTTTTCTTCAAAATATTGTTTTGTGAAGCCCTAAAAAGAGTTTTTTTTATATATCCCTGCCTGAACATTTATCCTAATCACTTTCATATACTGTTCAACTTTACTCTTAACCTAGTTAATAACGTTGCATTTTCATGAAAACTGACTGAGAAGCAAGATTGGATTATCCTATTGTCTTCAAAACATCGAGAACTATAAGACAATTTAGAAACTGACTAACAGTTCAACTGGTTTTGGTTAATTGTAATTTTCTTTACCAAAAGCAAGTTTTACAAGAAACACAGGGTCTAGAAGTTCGGAGCATGCTAGTACCAGATAAATAACATGAGTAGGTGTTACCGCGGGTGTTGGCTCAAATTAGGGATACTATTTAGGGATACTATATCATTATCCCCCTACCTAACTTCATACCGCTAGTCCCCGCACCTAACCTCACATTACAAGTCCCCCTACCTATTTTCAAACCAAATATCCCCCTACCTATTTTTAAACCAAATATCGCCCTACCTAACTTCACATCAATATCCTCCCACTTAATTTCAATTTGTAAATTCCTCCCACCGCTCTTCATTTTTTAAATAGGAACGCTATAACTTTCAATCATTCATTATGTCAGTACCCGTCGATCTGGGATGAAAGGCACTGTGAACCATTAGAACACATTGTTGTGCTACGCCATCCTCAGATATCAGCACCAGTTGATTTCTCTTGGGATGAGGGATTTTGCGAATTTTATAAACCATTAGAATACGTGTTAAGTAATCCAGTTCTTCGCTGTTTACGACCAAAGTTGTTCAAGAGTGCAAACAAGAAATTTCGAGAAAGAAAACGATTTCAAAAATTAGAAGCTAAACAACAAAATCAACCATCTCACCTATAAAAGCATATGGTACATGTTTGAAAATATTTCTGGCATAAGAATCCATATCATTTATTGGTTGTTCATATTGTAAAGGTTTTAAGAAACATTCAAAATCAGCATATATTACAAATGGAACCTTTAACTGTCTTTGGAAATTTTCAAACTGAAGAATATTTTCTGGAACATTTTGTCCATATTTATTAACTTTTATTTAATTGTCTGGAATTTTTGTAAACAAATGATTACAATCATCCAATTGGTGAATGTCTAATTTTTCCTTGGAAGTAAAATAAATCAAACAACCATCACAGAAATGTTTTTTACAATTCGTGCTATTAATTTGAGATGATATTAATCTAGACATGTCCTTAATCCAACAGTAATGATTGTTCTTACCATCACTAACTAGAAGCAAGTTCACATGTGTTGGAAGTTTTCTAGTAGTATAATGCAGCGGACCCACTACTTCATATTTTAGTTTATTATCTTCATAAATAGTTTCTAATCCGTAAACATTCACTGATATTTGATTTAGCACTTCAAACTTTTCTATATCCTTTAATTTCCCTGGGAAGTCTACTCCTTCAAAATTTAGATGTTCGAAGAAATTTGGGTATGAATTTGTTCTATCCGCATTTTTGTTGGCAGGATACAAAGCACTTATAACAGTCCATCCAAAACAGTACTGATCCTGATTTTTAACGTTGATTATGTCTCTCTTATTTACAATCTCTTTTGGTAAAGGAATATATGAGGATGCACGCATTGGATTATATTTATTCACATTGACTTCTAATCGTAATATTTTCTCCAAAGCCCATCCTGAACCATTTTCTGCAAATGTTGACACTTTTTCCTTGATTATAGTTAAAAAATCATCATATATATTACTAAGATCTGTTGTTGTTGTAATAATCCTATTCTTAGTATTAAATGATTTGGTTTCCACGGTTTCCTTAGATTGTAATAGGAATTGTCCAAATAATTCCACATTAATCTTAACGGATCTATATTTTATTACTTGTTCAGATATTAGGTGAATACATTTTTGCTTAATTTCAGTAAAAAATTCATCAATGTCTACAAACTTTTTCGATGGAAGCAACATGTACGATATAATCCTGTTTTTAAAAGCCGATGTTAGAATTTTCATATTTTCACTGTTTTCCTTCATTATTTCACTTTTATGAATGTTTGATCTTAAATGGGCACTAAGTTTCTTTTTGATGTACCACGTGTCAGTCTTTACATCGCGAAAGGGTAAATTTGGGTATCGGAGGATGCATTACACTATCATCTAGTTTAGGTTTCTTTGCTGATTGATTACTTAGTTGAACATCTGCTTTTCTCTTTTTTGCTTCTTTATGAACAGGCAACTGCACATCAGAACAGGATGGGCGAAAAGGACATGATTGCTTTTTATGTCTATATAAATTTGGTGTATGGGTAAAGAACTTATTACAATCACTGCACTGAAACATCTTTAGTACTTACTCTGACCGCAGACAGCTTAATACTAATCCTTGAGATCGTGTGACCGCTTTTATTCATTCGAAAGTAGGTGGGGATAAGAGTGGGAAGTGGGCGGGGCTAAATTAGTAGGGGTGGAGTTAATTGGTTAGGTAGGGGGGATATTTGGTTTGAAAATAGGTAGGGGGACTTGTAATGTGAGGTTAGGTGGGGGGATTAGCGGTATGAAGTTAAGTAGGGGGATAATGATATAGTATCCCTAAATAGTATCCCTAATTTGAGCGAAAACCCGAGGTAACACCTTACTCATGTTATTTATCTGGGCTAGGATGCAAAATTTTAGCTCTAATCAATCAATCTCGATTGATTAGGGCTACAATTTCCCTACGAAATAAGCGCCCACAAAGAGGGTTTTCAAAAAGAATTGGAGAAGTAATTTAACCCCATTGTCAACATAGAGGGAATGAACTTGAATCATCTCGCCGAGAAAATAACCAAAGACATCCACGCAATAAATAAGAAAATTTGGTCCAGAGTTAAAACACCAAAAGACAATAAGCTAACGTCAAGCACGTTAAAAATTATAAAGGAGATGCGACAGAGTACCAGGAGCTCAACAAGAGAATACAGAAGGAAGTAAGGAGTGATGTGAAATCCCACAATACCAGAACAATTAGAACTGTAATTGAGGATATCTCTAATATGAAAGTTCTTAGATCGAGATTTTCGCCTGGAAAAAGCAGAATTGTCCAAATGAAGGATGAGGATAACCATACAGTGTGTCCAAAAAAGTATGCAACATACGGGAAATTTTTTTATTATTGGTTTCTCAGAAAATTTTATTCTTGATAAAAGTTGGTGCTTGCTCTAAAACAGTAAATGAGTATTTCAAATTTTCCGTACTACTTTTAGTGCGGGCGCAAATGTAATTTTTCCGAAATCGCGTCAAGAGTAAAGTACCTTAATTTATAAAGATACAGCAAAATCTTATAAGGAAAAGTTCTTCCAAATTAAAAAAGTAATTTAAATATGAAATTTGAGTTACGTACATAAACTTTTAGTTTTTCTTTTTGTTTCTCGATTTTTTCTTAAACGTTACGCCACTGGAGAATGTTTTGTTATTTTGTTATTAGTATACTTGCCAAGTAACTTCAAAATTTATTTAAGAAATAAATTAGTTACATAGTTGCATAATGTTGCAGTTTTTCCAGAGATAATAGCCAGTTTAGGTATTAGTGTTGCAAACACATTTAAACACTTTTGATTCAAAATTTTTTCCACTCAAAATCATGAATAGACCCAACTCTTTTCATTTCATGTAAAACAACTAATAATTTATTTATCTTTTGCACCCGATGAGTAAAATATGCCCAAGTATCCTAAAAAGCCATATAAAATATTTGGTCTTAAAGAGTAGGCCATGCATTTGGAATAAAAACAAATAAATAGCAATAATTTTACTTCGCTCTGACATATGAAATTAATTATTATTGAGTCAGTCATTCCAATTGTATTTTGTAATAATTATTGTGGAAAATTATTTTGGACCAAAATGGTTTAAATGTGTTTGCAACACACTGATACCTAAACTGGCTATTATCTCTGTAAAAACTGAAACATTATGCAACTATGTAACCAATGTCTACTTTAAATAAATTTTGAAGTTGCTTGGCAAGTATACTAATAACAAAAGAACAAAGCATTCACCGATGACGTAACGTTTGAGAAAAAAAATCGAGAAAAAAAATGGAAATCAAAAATTGATGTACTTAACTCAAATTTCATATTTAGATTACTTTTTTAATTTGGAAGAACTTTTCCTTATAAGATTTTGCTGTGTCTTTATAAATTAAGGTACTTTATCTTGACGCGATTTCGGAAAAATGACATTTGCGTCCGCACTAAAAGCAGTACGTAAAATTTGAAATACTCGTTTACTGTTTTAGGGCAAGCACCAACTTTTATGAAGAATAAAATTTTCTGAGAATCCAATAATAAAGGAGCTTCCCATATGTTGCATACTTTTTTGGACACACTGTATATTGACTGGAAGAGACGAAATCTCCAAACATATAGAAATCTTTTATTCTCGTTTGTACACCTCTGTTGGGCTGGATCCTAATACTCAGAAAGTTAATGATGGTAAATAGCGCACAGGGTTTAAAATTCATGAATTTTATTCTGCCGCAATAATATAAAATAAAATATGTGTATAATCACTCAATCTGTAGATAATCTAAATTTGCCGAGCAGCCTTATAAATAAAAATAAATGGTATGACTTACAACTTATGAAGTAGGTTTTTCTATGTTAAATTTAATCTCCAAATTTATACCAGTATTAGTATATTTACGGTCCTTGCAACACCAGAACACCTGACATTTCCAAACTTGTTACATCACATCCAGCCGATGATAAGCCAACAAGGGAATGACACGCAAGCAGTGGTTTAAACCTAAAACGCGCAAGTAGGAGTGGTTCTAACCCAAAACACGCTGGAAAAGATATCGCAAGTAGGCAAAGCGATATACGTGCACCAGAGCGGTACCCGTGGAGAGGAACCTAACGTAGCAAAAAGCAAATACCTTAACATTGAAATGATTACTCATAAGCTAACTAGTTTTTCATCTTACCTATAGAACTATCTATAGGGAATGGTAATAGTCAGTCGAACAAAACGAACAGTGTCCATTCTAGAGACTTCTCCAAAATCAATAATCGACCATTTCAAGGATCAGCAACATGAGAGCACGAGCAAAATATAGTTTTTTTCTAGAAAGATTCAAAAATAGAATTAATTCCACTGAAAGACTGCATGAAACTTTTGGTAACTTACCACGTGGAGGCAGGATTCCAATAACTCAACAAAAACTTTTATAGGTAAGCTCCATGGCCCTGGTTCGAGTAGAAATACTTAAATGTAACAAAAATATCATAAACTAATGACCCTAATTACTTAAACCAGTCAATGAGAATTTACACCTAAAAAAGGCCACAAAGGACGCCGGCTCGTCGGCCAGACGGTACGGCGTAAAAGAGAGAACCCGGAACAAATTTCAAGACTTTGACCCTGAAACATGCTGCCAACTTAACTTAGTTGAAATAGCGAGTCCGAGCGCATCCACGTCACAGCTCGCACAATCGAACTTCTGCTCCAAACCACATTCGCCAAACAGCAAGTAAATACGCCTTAAAAGGAACCGGTACTTGAGAACGACGATTCTTGAACCTGTCTAATTTAACTGTCAAAATCATATGGTGTGCCTGTCGTAATGTCACTCAAAGGTGAATGGCACTTTGAAAAATGAAAACATGAAATCTCTTCGAAAGATTAATGAAACAAAAGGAAGCAATACACCATAACATTAGATTAGATAAACGAATTACAATCTACATTAGACGACTCTTATAATCTCCAAATCGTTTGAAGTAGGTAATGCTAACAATTGATCTAAAATAATAAACATATCCAAGGTTACATTTGTAACGAACAAATGTTTAATGTTTTAATAACTTTTAGATCAAAGAAAAGGTTGTGAGCATTTTCCGGAGTAATTAAAAGAGAGCTCAAGTATTAAAATCAAATTGGCAAGTTGGATTGCACAACAAAAACTTTTAAAAGTGGTTTCCGAACCTAGTTGAGCAGCTACGCTACGATATTGGAAGGGATAAAAAGCAGCCTTGATGTTATTATCACATAATAAGTAACTAGTACATCCTACTGTCACGTAAATATACATATAGAAAGTGTATTCAATTACTTTCAAGACAAAACAAGATAATGTACTTCGTACACTGTACCTATATTGGAATAATCCAAACTAAATTATTGTGTTTGTAAATGAAAATAAATATAAACCAAGCAAAGCTGTAGCATTTGTTTATGCCAAAATTTGACAATTCTACGATCACGAACATTGAAAATTATCGACCTAACAGCCTTTTATCCCACCTTTATAAACTACTAACAAGGGTCCTTACAAACCGACTAACAAGTAAATTGGATACCTATCAACCAGTGGAGCAGGCAGGATTTCGCAAGGGATACAGTACTGTGGATCATTTGCAGACCATTCAAATGTTAATACAGAAGACAATAGAACACAATATGCCACTTCATTTCGCCTTTATAGACTTGCATAAGGCATTTGACTCTGTTGAGACATTGGCTGTCCTGCGTGCGATGGATGATAAGAATATATTCGGAAGCGCTACTTTCCGTATAAAAATTACGGAAGACCTGAGAACCGAAAAAATTTCAATTAATAGGCGAGTTCGCCTGGGTGATCCTATATCCCCAAAGCTTTTTACGTTGGCCTTGTAAGACCGTGGGAAAATAAAGGTGTAAACGTTGATGGCACCTTTTTAAACCATTTACGCTTTGCCGATGACATAGTGCTTATTAGTTCAGACATTCAGAAGCTTAAGAACATGTTAGAACAACTAAATGAAGCTGCAAATAACGTCGGACTAAAAATGAATTTATCAAAAACAAAAATAATTATCACGACTGAGGAAGACATAAGAATAGCAGACACAGTTTTGGATATTGTTGATGAATATATATATCTTGGTCATGTCATTAAAATGGGAAAGGAAAACCAAATGGCAGAGATAAAACGAAGAATAAAACTGACATGGATAGCATTTGGAAAACTGAGCCATGTAGTTAAAAACCCTGACATCTCTATAAACCTTAAACCTTAAAGTCTTTAACACATGCATCCTGCCTGTCGGAACATATGGTCTTGAGAAAAAGGCTTTAACTAAGAAGTACATCAATATCCTTAGGACAATGCAAAGGACCATGGAACGGGCAATGCTTGGCGTTAGCTTACGAGATAAAATCCGTAACGAAGAAATAAGAAGACATAATACAGCGAATCGCTGAGCTTAAGTGGCAATGGGTTGGGCATGTTGCCAGACCGAGTGTGGACAGATGGGTATCAAGGCTTGTACACTGGAGACTACGGCAAACAAAGAGGAGTGTCGGCAGGCCACAGAAGAGATGGTTGGATGATGTTAAAAGAAGAGCAGGGGGAAGATGGTACCATACAGCGAAAGACAGAACAGCATGGAAACAAATGAAAGAGGCCTTTGTTCAGGAGTGGACAGATAATGGCTGACATAGAAGAAAAAGAAGGGTACAAAATACATTGAACATTTCAACAAACAATGAGTTTATTTTGATCTCCTTCTGGCAATGTTTAGATAGGAAGTAAAATTAACACGGAATATTCTTGGTGATCTCTGTACAGTGATTTCTTATCGTTGTGCTTTGTGCTCCTTGGAGGTTAATCCGGATATTATTTTGTGGTCGAGTGTGGTGCCAGGTGCATCAAAACATGAAAAAGGCAAAGAAGGTTAAATAAATCACCAGGAATGCAAACTGCTCTAGCTAAATTTGGCGGGAAACGTAAGTTAATTTGGTTTAGCTTTTTCTAATTAATGAACAAAAAGGTTAGAAATAACCCCTTATCCATTACGTTGGAAAATAATAAAACATGCAGAAAAGCAAATCTATTTGAAATCAATTAATGACGATAAGTAAACAAAGAAAAAAACAAGCCAACACCACTAGTTAGAAAAAATCGACACATGGCAGCATTTTTCAAGGCGTCACAAGGTCAGTAGCCTACAGCAGCCAAAATCAACGACAGAGCTGCCAATGCAAGGAAAATATCCACCAGTATCAGTGGCACCACCTGCATCATATAGCAAGCAACCAGCAAGACATGACCAATCAAAAGTACCAAAACAGCTACATAAAAATTCACCAAGACGCAGTATATGTCCGCAAAGCTGGAAGCCAGCCACATAAAATGTCAAAATCTACTAGTTCACGTCCTAAGTTTGAACTTGAACTTGACAAATGTTATATAAACATTCTCTGTTAATTATAAACAATATGATCGGTCGACGGGATCGATTTCAATTCATAATGATGCAGCCATCAGCATTTTGTAACATATAAATACGCAGGCAAACGTCAAATTCATCAGGCTTTCGGGTATCTCAATTCCCCTCAATCTAGTTGCGAAACAGCACACAGGTGCGTAAACTTCTAGTTGTTCTATCCCACAATACCCATATCTGTGAACATCTGGACACAGGTCCAGGGTGATCAGGTCCTTACCGCACCTGAATGGATGCACAGGCTAGGCCAGTTTAGTTATTGCATAAGATATATACATATAATAAACAAACATTATTTCAAATCAGGCGCCGAAGTACGGCCAAGTGTCGCCATCTACGTGCGGTCGGCGTCACCAAAGACAGAGTACGGCCACGAGCTGCATACACGGCCGATCGCCGAAGTACGGTCAAGTGCCGCCATCTACGGGCGGTCGACGTCACAAGCGCCATCTCGAGGCTCATGTTCATACCTGGAACGAAGAAAGAAAAAGTTAATTACGTTATGGGACCTGCTAATTTTGGCGAAGGTAGCAACGATAAGGAACAAATATCAAAATGGAGCAATACAACAGATTTGTATAGGAGGTACTAAAGGAAATCTACTGAAGAGGACGAAGATAGGAAAAATATAATTGTATGGAACAAGTACTGAAGTAAAAAGGAGAAACTAAGCAACTAAGACAAAACACAAAAACTAGGAGAGACCCGAGGCTTTAAATGGAAATAGTGTAAATATAAAAAGTGCTCATAGAAAATGATATATACAAGGCACTTAAGAGGTTAATAAATAAGTAAAATATATAGTGAAACATAAATAAGCATAATATAAGCCCGAGTGTTAATAAGACAAGTATATAGATAAAAACACTTCGGAAAATAATAAACTATATAGAAAAATAAACATTATATATAGAATAGAACATTGAGGGATTTATGATGAAAAATGAAGCTAGAATAAATCGTGTTAAGTGAATATTATTGAGAAGATTAGTAAACTATGTATGAAAAATAAATAGGTGAAGCAAATGTGAAGATATATATAGTAAAGCAAAAGTAAATGGCCCAGTTGCATGATTATCGTAATCCAGAAAAGCAGGAAAAACTGAGGTGCCATTGAAATGGTGTATTGAGAGTATATACAGAAAGAATAAATATGTATACGGGGCAGTATTATAAAGTAAAGTATTCTCCGGCCTAAATAAGACTGCAACGACGGATTATCTAAAAGATAACGTCACAGCAAAGAATTTAAGCATCGGAAAGTTGGGCATATACGGACTGAAGTAGATGGCTGACGTTCAAGGAAGTCGAGCAAATATTTTGGTACCAAAGAAGCTCAAGGGCAACGCACCCAGGTGAGTTATTACATAAGCAAGAAATGTTTATGTAAACCATGAAGATATAGAAGAAGCATACATAAGTTAAAATGTTGTTTATGTAAAGTGAGAAGAAATATAGAAGATGTTTTTGAGATAAGAAGAAGCATACATAGTGAGGAAATATATAAGCAAAAGTTGTTTATGTAAAGCATACATAAGGTGAAATAATGGAGAAATGTATAAGCAAAATATGTTTATATAATATGTGTTTAAAAGAGAGCATACGTGGATATATAAATAATAATATAATGTTTCTCTGTCCTACACAATTTACATAAAGCTAGTAACGTAATAAAGCATAGATACATAGCATAGCATAGTTACAATGTCCTAAATTTTTTACATAAAGCTAGCATAGATATAGATAGCATGCCTATATATATGTATGGTAAACCATAAGTAAGAAAAACTTAAGATATGGCAAGTAAATATAAGAAACATAGAATAAAATAAATATATGGGAAAATGTATATATGCGATACAACGAAGAAAAAAGTGTATAGAAAAAAAGTGAGAAATTGTAAATAATGTATGATAATAAACCGCATGGGCCGTAAGTCAGGACTTATTCCAGCATACAGAGAACTCAGTCAATGGAAAAATCACTAGTAGAAGTTTCCCCGTTCTTCGACTAGGGATTCCTAGAAGATAAAGTATAAAAATAAGATAAGAAGAAATTATGATATATGGACGAAATACAAGTAGCAGTAGACAACGAATTAGATAATCTAAAAATAATAACAAACCTTAGAGTCTATTCCAGATCAAATCTTGCCAGTCAAATGTTGTCAAAATCTCGTGCCAATAACTTATTTCGGGTCAATGTGTGCTGGCCCCTCAGGCACACATTGAACAAAAAGAAACAAATTTATCTCTATAATTATCACCACATACCCAATATTCACGATACTTACATTTGATTGTATTGTTTAGCTCATCCAATTCCAACACACGGAGAAGCAAGAAGATCAAGTCAACGCCATTTTCGACACACCCATAAGTAACCTTGTCACCCCGACAGAACAGAAGAAACCGAAAAAGACAAGCACCATCTACCAGGCTTGTGTAAACCAAGCAGTCCGCAACACAAAGGAAACACACGTAATCTGCAAACAAAGGCATATCCAGTCGCCATCTGGGAGAGTTACCAGAGACTTGACTATTTGCGGGGGGTCAAGTAGCTAAAGATGCAGCTGCTCAAAATTTGAATAATGTGTTATAACAAACAGCCCCCTCTTTCTGTGTGATTTGTGATATAATTTTAATTTCAATGTTTAACCTATGTGGTGTCCAAGAGTTTGATTGTTTGACTCGAGTGTGCTGGTTCCTGACAAAGAGGCATGGATGATGGCCTAGGGCCAAAAGCGCTCTGCATTTTATAACTATTAAAGATTTTGCACGAAATACAAAGTTTCAATTCGATCACAATATATAAACACTGTACACTAAAGCATCGCGAGTACGTCACTGCAAAGTAAAAATAAATATAAATGTTGCCATTCCAAAACAACAGTTTGAACGCAAAAGAATTTTGACGTGCATTATTCTGTTTCTCAGGTTATTTCCCCAGGCCCATGTAATCACGTTGAAAATATTATCTGGAAAAACAGAAACGAGCCAAGGCCATCAACATGACTTATTTAGTGCGATTCCCAATCTGATAGAAGCGCTTTGCCAGCTTCATATTCCAGACAATTCAGGACAATCTCTTCTGACGTACATAATGTCGAAGCAGGCAGAATTAGAATTAAATCTTACTTTTTCTGAAATATTAATTGAGTCGGTTATCATAGGTCTTGTACAAGTTTTGGCAATGACCATTGATCAAATGATCAGAAATCAAGTAAAACAAAAATATTACTATACTAAGACTTAAAATACAGGCTGTTCGGAAATAAAAACAATATCTACTCGTATTATATGGACGTAGATCTATGCAAATGAATGCCGGACGGGAACTTGCAATTATACGTAATTTATAATAATAAAATTCACATACTTTATGATTCTCAGCTCGAGATGATTTCATTATCCATAAGTACTGACTTTTAAACTCAAAATTGTATTTTTTTCTCATTTGTTATCGAATATTTTATTGCAGGGTGAATTTTAAAGAAAGTGCTAACGAAAATAAGCAAACACAAACACTTCTCTGAAAATCTTTCAGGCCTTGATTAAAATGGAGTTTATCGAAGGAGCAAACGTTCAATTCCAGTTCGGCATAAATGAAAATGGACTGTTTTCAAACTTCACGCGGTCGTAATCTGCAGATTGCATTTTTCCCATTTAATTTCCTCTATTTACCGAAGGGCTGTCCTTTAATAAGAATTTGCGTGGGGGTCTTCACGATAAAAATAATAAAAATTTACTGAATTGATAAATAATGACTATCGAGCCTCTTGGATCTCATCGTATCCCACATTTCTTTAAAGTGGTTAATTAAATAATCACTTTTCTCATTAATAGATTAAAAAACTGAAATATTTTTCTTATTATACAGGGTGGTACTAGTACGATCCGAAGCGTATTATGAAAAAACCTGCACCTTTAGCTATGCAAGTGTTGACAATCAAAAATATTGTTAACTTCAATTGACTAAAATGTTTACCACCACTCACGTTAAAACCAATAAAACCGGACCGGCTGAAATCCGTATCGTCTGAAAGAGGCCTTAGTATTTACAATCTTTTGAATTTAGTTTAATTTGTTGTATCTTAACCCTTTCACTGCCCAAGACGAGATATCTCGCGACTCAAAATTAAATTGGATCTGACTGCTCTAATCGAGTTTCCTCGCACATGTGTTTAACCCATATCCATTGAAGTGCGTTAGGCGTATGCGAACGATTAGCGTCTAGGTACACCAATTTTGAGTCTTCACGCATGCGTACGTGCTAATTCATATTTTTCAAAATTGATTTTTCTTGATTTTGGGCATTGCCTTGGGTTAGTTTTGTTTAGTTGCGCCCCCGGAGCGAGCGAAGCGACCAGCGGGAAGGGAAATATTAGAACGATAACACTGCGCTGTTGCCAAATGCGCAGGTCCGAAGGTCGAAAACTTGAAGTACGTCCTGCATCCTGCAACTTCGCGTCTAATACTACTCACAAATATACGAAAAACACAAAAATAAATATATAAAAAAATACCGATTTGGGCTATACTGCTCCAGACGAATATTATCGCAAGCGGTAAATTAATTGCGCACAGCGACAGCAGCGGCACTTGAGTTATGCGCAGTGAAAGGGCCATATATTCGGTAGTTTTTAATCAGCCCACGGAAAGAATTGGAGATCGGGAAAACCTTTTCCGTGCGCCATTTCCGTGCGCTCACCTGAAAAATCCCATCTTACATTATTGCTAATAGAGATGAAAATAAGGTGTTTTCAAAGAAGTATAATAAAAACCATATCATTATAGATGCCCCTGTAAGGATTTTCTATCTTAAATCCCTTGTATCTGGCTGATTGTCTTAATTTTTTTCTTCTACTTATGGCGTTCTCCAACCCCTCCACTGAACGGAAATCTCTTCTGAATATTTCGATCAGGTGGAATGATTTGTTTCTTCTACACTCTGTTATTATGTTATACCAGCCCTTAGGATGTTTCTATAGAGCCATAATCGGAATTTTTCGGTAAGAATAAATGCCCACTATCCATGGATTTGTGGTCTATGACGTCAATTTCATTGGCCAGTGAGGCCAAATCTATGTAAAAAGACACTGCTCCAATTTTATGATTTGGACCAGTACAAGCCTCACTGTAAGCAACAAAGTCCTTTTATATTGAAGCTCCTGGATGTTTGGATATGCATGATCCGATTTCTTAGAAACTTTGGCAAAGCATCGTTTGATTCCAAACGTACAGGTAGCGGAGGTCATTAGCCAGTTCATGGCAACTAAGGTTGTATATGTATACGTTTCTTTCAGTGGAAATAACAGTGCTTTCTTTAAGCCGAAAGTTGATGCATAAAAGCTTTCTTCTTGCTGTGCGTTCAAGTTATCTCACCTCAGGGATTCTCTAGCAGCTTCTGCCTCCCTCAGGTGTAATGCATGCTCTTATTTATGCTAGCCTTTACGATGCTTAAAAATATAAGCACTTTCCAAGAATTTCATTTGGAGCCTATGAAATGCGAATTAAAAGAGTTGTTAAACGTTTTGGTGTCTTCCGCAGGCGGCATATTTTATATGATGTAATGCTCTAAATGCAGATTGCACGTGATGCGTAAATCTAAAATTTGTGCGAGGATTGTTGGTCTTGGCGTGATGGAACTGGCATGGAGGAGTTGAAGTGATATGATGTCAAACAACTTTTATTTGCCCGAAAAAGGTCTTATTATTAGGAACGCAACGTCCACAGCCATCAGACCCAGGATAGCTTCCTAGCATCACCTACTGCAGAGCTTGGGTTTGTCCGTAACACTTGGGACTGTAAATGGTATTGGTTAATTTTTTTCTTTGGCGGTCTTGAAGAATTTCTTGACCATCAGAAACAAGGGACACTGCACTAAATTACATGGTTACGGATTTTAAGTTTGAAATGATCATTTGTTCGAAAAGTTTTGAAACAAATTTTTATGTGATGCCCCTGAAATATTATCTTCACATTTTTTCCTACATTTACAATTAAAATCAGCAGGAAACATAGGCTCCAGCAATATTACGTGCCTTCTTCGAAGCCTCACGCTCTCATTCATATCTTTGGCATTTCCTGCTTGTAGAAGATTTATTGTCATGCTGGAGCTGAGGTGTGGAACTTGAAACAAAGTCCTGGTTTTTTACCCTTAGAGCGTATTAAAGCTATCAATAATATATCCCTGAGGATACTCCACCCTCCTGGGAAGAAAAGCTATGGCAGTAACATATCAGACCCTGTTCTGAAAAGAACTTTTGACCTTCTTTTTAGTAACTCAACAGATATTCCAAAATAATAAACCCTTACTTTGACTTACATTTTTAGAAAAAATTATAGAGGATAATCTGAATAATAATAATTCGTTAGAGAAATAGGAATAATAATTCTACCATTTTTTTTTGAATAATATTTGCTTTAATTAAGATTATTATGTGCACATTTTATTTAAACATAAATAAAAATGCGACAATTTTCTCATCAAATTATTGTGTTGTATAAATCCTCAATAGTATGTAGTTGGTATTAGTTAAAATTATTGCTGGTCGGTATAAACAATTAATTCTTAAATCATTTATGACCTCAAGGGGGGGGAGGTGATAAATAACTTTTTAATTAACCGCTTTAATTAGTGGACTGTATCAAACTAGGTTAGTGGGGTTTGTATCCATAGGGTGTGAATTGAAACATGTATTTTAGGTACTACGTATTTTAATAATGCAAGAATTAATTTGCATTAAATTGTGATTTGTAATTACTTTCAAGCATTCATCCTTTCATACATAAAACTAGATACTGTACATGAGGCTAACTATTACTAAATGTCTAACAACACTTCTTGATTATTTAATTTAACAAGAACTTCTTTCTTTATTGAATTTAATTAACGTTCTTTTAATACTTCCACTAACTGCCATTCCGTTCACACAAAGTACCTTGTACTTTACGTCTTCTTCGATTTTCTTAACTTAACCTCACTAGGGATGTAAGACTTCGAACATTTGAGTCGAATCTCGAGTACAGAAATAGATTTGTCTACTACAAATTTCCAACCGCCATTTTACCTTCTTCGATCTTCAACAGGAGAGACGCTACGAGTTGTATTGTCTCGAGAAAATGCAGTAAAACGCCGAAAGAGTCCTTAATTCAGAGTTGAAAAAAGGTAACACAGAGTACAGCAGATGTTTTGTAAATATCTGTGCAAACAAAGGAGAAAACCATTAAATATCTTGACGTCAAACAGGGCTACGACTGAGTAGATGTTCTTGATGCCAAATTCAAGCAAGGCAGCCACAAAGGCTGATGCTTCACGTGTGAGGGTTTGTAAACCACTGAAATCAGAGACAAGGAGAGACAGTTAAGTAAAGTAGGAAATTTGTCCCATCTTGCCATTTCTTTTACTTAATACATTTCCGTATAACGCTCTCTTTATCTAACATCACCTAAGGTGATTGTAGATGGAGCCAAAGTCGTGTCGACGCTATTGCAAAAACAAATAATATATGTCTTTGTCTAACTCATAGAATTCTGCGTTAGAAGCTGAACAGCTGAATAGTAGATGCCAACCAAGAATAATGACAGTTCAATACGTTTTCATTTTAGGTTTAGGCTGTTTTTAGTTTGGCTTGCTGCTGTTTTCCTACATTTTTTGTGTTAATTTCGCTTCAAAGATATACTTTTTCATTCATCTTGTGACTGAAACGATAATTTGTGTGGAGTTTGGAGTGAATCAGTGGACTACTTAATGGAGACAAAACAAACAGCATCATGGCTGCTGGGGTTCCTTGCATTTTTTGTGGATTAAGAGAAGATGAAGTTGAAAGATGCACTATTTTCCTTCATCCCTTATGTTGTAAAAGTCAGTGCGTCATCAGACATTAAATATACTTTTGTATTTGTATAATGAACTGTGACATTTATTCGATTTTTTTCTAATGATTATTGATTTTTAATTTTAAGTAAGTACATAATATGGTAGGCATATCTTGAATTCACTTAGTATTGTTTGTATTACACTCTGACTATTAATTTCAAGTGACTCATTTCGATTAACATGACTTGTCTTATGTCTATGGTTGATTATTTGAATACTGTTTCGATCAACCGATCAACTGCAATTTTCTTATATCTGTCTCTTTTGGTGAGATAAAGATTTTGAAAATTTTATTATGTATTTGTGTGCATATTTATCTAAAACTATTTGTGAACATTGCTTAAACTCATCCTTTTAAAAATTAGTCATACGAATACATAATAGAATTAAAAGATCTTCACCGCATCAGAATGGATAAAATATAACAATAAAGTAATCAAAGAAATATGCAAACCTCCTGCGGTTTTGGCGGCCCAAGCTAATCGCGCCATCTGCTTTCACCTTTCATGAAGCCAGACAGAGACAGCATTCATCTTCCTTTCCTCGTCTATTACTTTGTACTAAGTATTTGTATCATTTAGTTGAGCGTCTCTCCCCCTGTCCTTGCTAAAATATAGTTTTTTCTACCGGCAGGCGGCAGACTGAAATAGAGTGGGAAATAAGCGGGATGCATTTGAGATAGTAGAAACATGTTCTTTCTTTATTTGACGTATTGCAGACAACATTGACGGAGACAGAGATATATTATATTGAGAACGATTAAAAACGATTTCCTTGACAGAGTGACAACTCGCTTTTCAGCGATTGTGGCATATAATGGAATCTATTCTACCGACAATCCAGGTGCGAACTAAGGAATAACTGAAATACGATATTTTAAATTACCAAATTTCTGTTTATCTGAGGGGAAATAAATATACTCTGAGTTTAATTATGGCTCATTCATAATATACGGTGAAAAACGATAAGTTAATACACATGTTGAGGTATTTCCCCAACAATTGCTTTAAATCATGTTTATTTTTTTGTTATGTTTTCATGTCAAAATATGAATTCCTTATTTGATCTAACAATTTAAATTTCAATTCCTTAATTAAAATTTATAAAATATTTAAATTATATAAAATAAAATTTACCTTTTCACATGAAACAGTTGTTCTCTTATTTTATGAAATATTGAATTGTAATTCATCTGCTGCAAAGGAAATGATGAATAGAAAAAAATATTTAAAATATTTAAAATATTTAAAAATATTCTAACTTGAGATTGCTGAATTTTCTCAATTTTATTCATGAATTGTTTGAATTCTCTTTCTTTTTTTAAATTATTTATATATATTTCTTCCTTTATTTAAGACAAATAATATAGTATATTCAGCTACTGATTGATTGATTTCTACGCATTACTTCATTAAATTATATCCTGCAAAAATATATCAAACTAACATAAAAATCGTAAAATATTGAAATTATGATTTTCAAACTGAATAAGAGGTAAAACGGCTTGCCTTCTACTTATCAGAACTCTGTAAGCTGTTCTTAATACTTAATTGTAAATTTGTAAATAGACCTGTGATGACATTGACAAAATCGCTGAGGGGCTGTGCCTTGCAGTTGTTTCTTTTGGGGGCGCAACCGCTCTTATTGCCCCACGGAATGGTTTGTATGAATATGCCATTCAGCCTTTTCTATTGAATTATATTATCAATAGGTCTCTGCAAAGCGTATATTATGTACCTCTTAGAACTACTGATTGATTTTCAACTATTTCAACTGAGTTATCTAAACTTTTTTTTTTGTGATTGTGAAACTCATGAGGTTACACCTGAAGGGCCTGATGGTCAGCCACACAAATTATGTGGCCAGTTTCTCAGTCAACTTAGGCACAGGCTCATCAGGTGAATTATTTTATCTTAATTCTATGGGAAATAAAACTGTTTGAACTGCTATGTAGAAAATTTGCGCTGGAATTAAATACGAATCTATTTACGTCAATGCTAAGCGCGAAATGAGTTTTAAGCGTGGCTGAATATAATATGAGAGATTTTTCATTTTATCATAAAAATGAGTTGATGTCTAAACTCATAAAAGTGGGATTACTTTACCTGTGCAAAAAAGTAATAAGGGAAACTGTCTCACTTAATCTTAATTTAAGACATTTCGAAGATGAAAATTAGGGGCATAAGGCGGGCATGTTTTAATATTAGTAGATACGATATTAGGAATCTGCTTTTTAATATTGTTTCCGTGATAGCTGCATATTTAGTGTCATTACATATATGCATTACGAATGTCCAATCGAGTAATTGAGTTACCTACTATGTGACAGATGGTCGTGAAATTGAATGTGCCAATAAACCTGACTATTATATCCTTTGCGGATCCAAAAGTGTTAACCAACAAAAAAACAATGAAATAGTATCTGAGAGAAAATGAAATATAGATCGATTGCTTATCATTCTTTGCTGAAAACAGGTACAGGCTAGATGAGGTGTTATACGCAACAATTAATTGATAGTAGAGTAATAGTCATGATTGATAATCACAAACTTAAACTCTATGAGTATTTAGCTACTTGGCCGACTCTCTGACGTTGCTACATATATCCTTAATGTTACCTTAAATTCTATTATAAATCTGATTATTGTGAACTACCAAATAATTATCACCCCGTGCCAAGTACAAAGCAAACTTATAAACAATTCAAGCGATAATGAGCTTTTACTTGCAATAGTCAGCCCATTTTCTAATTGACGAGCAAACCCTCAGTCTGGCAGACTTTGCCTGACACTATATCCGCGCTTATGGATGCATATGCTGCTATTACTGACTAAACTGAAACAGACCGACCCTAGGTATGCGAATTAACAAAGAAAAGTTCTAAAATAATTAAATTCACCGGCAAAATTAGAATACACTCGGTATTATAAAAAGCTTTAAAAACGCACTTTTGCAAGCAAATCCCGAGGCGCAGGTAAAGAGAGGGTCGAGTCAAGCCTTGGAGATACGCGGCACACTTATTTACGTCTGTAAAATTAGTGTTTTATAAGATCACACTTACGTGAGTATTGACAATGCAATTCATTCAGCGAGCTCCACTCGGTATATAGCCAGAGATTGAGGTGACCATGAAACAAAAATAATAACCAATTACTGTATTGACTGACAATGATAAAAATAAGGTGTACTCACCGGGGAACCTCTGTCCCCTTGCTTCATCCAATAACCATCAATTTACACAATACTATATTATTATATAATGTTAGACACATACCTTCTTTCTTCGACGACTAGCTCGTGTCACCTGAAATAGTTTGGGCTACCCCAGACGCTCCACTGCCGCTAAACAGTAAGCATCTCAGCACCCGGAAACTAAGATAACACATACCGAGATCTTAGAACCCAAGTGTGTCAATTCGAGAAGACAAGTGAGGCGCCCTCACACTCACAAGACCAACTCGAAGGCATCGCGCACAAAACAGAGGGCATTCCGGTCATTGCTACACAATCGACCACAACCTGGTAATACCTTGCCCACGGCAATAAACTCTGGTATACCATCAAAACTCCTGCCATGGACTTTAATAACAATATAAACTATTATTCACATGTCGACATGATTTCACACAAAACAACCACACATAGGTAAACTATGACCACTCTATATACATGGGTCTTAATCGGCTAAAGTGCTAGCACTCACTGCCTGACTGCACTGCCTTAGTTCTTGTTTTAGGTCTCTCCCAATCTCTGGATCATATTATTTGTTTATGTTAGAGTATCAGTTTTCATGGGTTTAAGCTAAATGTCACGGACGGCTGGGTAGCATTTTAAGTAATACAGGATGTTCATAAAAATATGTTTATTAAATATTTTAACTAATATTAGTATATTTTACACGTCTCTTTTTAATACATTTTTCTAATGTGTGAGATCGGAATTTTAATAGCCTCTTGTCACACTCACACATCAAATGGGGACTCTTGCCTATAAAAACGCCACCGCAAAACGAGATCGTCAGAAAGAAATCCACTCGCGAAAATTTGAGACTGGTTAAAAGCGCAAAATAAATCCACTCGCTTTGTTAAAAGCTTAAAACTGGTTAAAATTTCCACCTATTTTCAATTTCTCTAATTTTGGCTAGAGACTGGTGTCCGATTCCACTCGCCAAAACTCTTATTCAAATTTTCACATATTCTGATATCCAATTAGAGTCAAAGTTTCTCACACCGCTTATATAAATTTGCAAAGATATTGAGCTTATCAGTAATTTTCCTGAGCCAAATGAAATTAAGAACAAATCCTAAAACCTCAGCCAGAGGCGCAACTCGCAGGGGTGTCAAGACGACTTCTTTACAGATAAGTAAATTATTTGGGTTCACTTAAATTCATTACGATTTAATATTTAGACATCATTTTATGGCACGGTCGTACTTTCAAAACCTCATGCTTTAGGGTGATCAGATGCTCGTAAATTGCGCGATTTTAGTTAGATTTCGGATGGGGAGGTGATTGTGACCAAAGATGTTAACGTAAACTTAAACTCTCTTATATCCGAATAACAAGTTGGGCTAATAGTGTTAAGATTCTTAAACAAAGGGTACAATAGTCCTACGGGACGCGAAAAGAGCCTGCGGGACAAGAAAAGATCCTACGGGACAACCCCCCAAAAGAACCTTATGACGTAATTCCGTGGGGGTATCAAAAAATATATATATATATTATACGTCTTGGTCAGATCTTATCAGCTACGCTCTCAGCTTGTTACTAATTATCTTTAGTATGTGCATGTATACGAGGTGGTATGCATATTATTATATTTTCCGTATGAGTAATGTGAATGTATCGAGCGTAGAGCACAGTGTAAGGGCACATACTTTGGATTTGTTTATTAAGCGGTCACGGTTTACTTCTTGGTTCGGGGCCTGATTGAAATATCGTAACTTAATTCTCGCAAATAATATGTTCTTTCTTATGTACATGTTTCCTTTAATAGGTAAATTCATTTAATGTTGTATTCCAGTTTTTTATAGATTAAAGGTTATTTTCTATAATTTAATCCGGCGTTTTCATTAAACTGTACAAGTAAAGACAAATAGAAATATAAAGAATGGCCATTTGTGTTTTATTGCCAGTATTGACTGGTCATTTAAAGAATTGTAATTATTCGGGATAATCATTTCACAAACATCTACTTTAGAACCTACTACAAAACAACGTCAATTAAACAGGGTCTTAGCCGACAGTAATAATATTTATTATTTTTATTGTTACGATCACGTCCAATAAAGTTGCTGGCTTTTGGGTGCAAAAAGGTGTACCCGGGTCAGGGGCGTTTCAAAACAGCCCTTAGAAACGTTTTTTTTTAAAGAGGCATTGCTCTAACCATCCCAAGATTAAAGGGGGCCCTGCATATCTGATCTTAAGATTAACATCATTAAAACTGAGATTACTGAGTTAATTTGGGATACTATCTAATGCAGCCTCTTCAGTCCATCTATGGATATAGGCTTCCCCCATTGGTTTCCAGTCAGTCCATCTGTGGCCAAGTTCATTAATTTTTGACCATCTTGCTTTGTCATCTGCCCACCGTTCCATCCTATATGTTCTCATGGTTCTAGTGTACCTATTATATTATGCTTGATTGACTTTTCCTTCTTCTATTTGATGTTATGCACTGCGAATTTTAATTTTGATTTCACTGTCTTCTCTTTTACATATTTTAGTCTTGCTCAGTCTCTTAATCACTTATT
>JAEQML010051249.1:0-45791 GCA_016904865.1 Pissodes strobi
AAAGTCACCGACGCCGACGCCATGATCTCAGCATCGACGCCGCCGACTAGGGTAGGCTATAGCACAGTTAACGGCTTGGCATCTCGCGCGTGCTTCCCAGCTCCCCCCGCCATAAAGTCATGGACATCATATCATCTCGCGAGTGCATGAAGCAATAGATACTCCACCCTATGAGGCCCCCGCGCCAAGTGCCCTAAACTTGGTCCATATCAATTTTTAAGTTTATATCAGCTGACAATTTTGATACATGTACAACTACGTGGGTTCTTCGATATTTGGGCATGCGTTAACCTGAAGGCCAGGGCAATCATAATCACCTTCGTTGAGCATCGATAATGCAATCTCTCGACTGCTGAGGTGGGCAAACCTAATAAGTAATGTAGAACCTAAATAATTTCCAAAATTAATAAAAGCTAAAAAGGGTACCGCTAGCTAACTATTTTTTATTAATTGGGCTCAGTAATAGTATCTCTGTTTTTTTTAAGTTGAATTGAATTAACTTCTGATTTAATTGCCAAATGAGCCAAAATGCATAATCTTATATTACAACCCGGCATATGAGTCAGGGTCTTATTTGCACGCATCGAAGCGTGCAACTTTATTTGTAAATTTCCTTAAAACAACTTTATTTGCACTCCGTTTCTCCTAACCTAAAGTGAGAACAATAAATAAAATTAGAAAATAAACAGCATGGCAAGTGTTCAATGTCCCTTCGTTTATTTCATAAATTCTCCAGTGAATACCATTCAAATATTAACCAGAAAATTCTATGAAAAGGAGTGCTTATTTTCCTCGTTCTTTCAAAATACAGTCCTCCTTCTTCAGATTCGGGCTTTTTATTCTTTAGTTTGAAACAATGAAAATAAACTCATGCAATTTTATTGCATTGCAACAAATTTCACCACCCTAGTTTTATTGACAATTTCTGTATAGAGCCGCTTCTGCTCTGACCCCAGGGCATAAATTGCATAAATGCTTGTTACGTTTTTTGTTAAATATTTTAAAGGCGCCAAACGATTTAAGTTTAATCCAAATATCTCTTTCTCTCTCAACAAAACGATACATTTTATGTGATTTATTTTAAAGCCTTTTAATAAAATGATGTTTCAGTATTTGAAACATTTTGAGTCGGTGCTTATATAAACCGTATTCAAGACGGCCGACGATGAACAAGTCCTTGAAGAGTCGGACAATAATTGTGCTTATTGTAAGAAAACTGTGAAGGTTGCAGCCAAATGTGATAAATGTGCGTGTGTCTATCACCCCGCGTGTGCAGTGCGAGTGGAAGGGGTGAGGGTTGTTGCAGCAAACATCCTAATTTGCCCAACTTTTAGCCTGAACCATAGAGAATCAGTTGAATCGCTATCGGCATCAAATAACCTACTTGCGACCCTGATTTTGGAACTGCAAGACAAAAATCAGGTGCTGTTCGAAAGCAAGTCATTACTGCAAGAAAATATTGTCTATTTAGAAGCAGAAATCAAGAAAATGAAGAAAAACTACGAGGAATGTGGTTATAAAATCAACAAAGTCCCAGCCAATCAAAACAGTGCAAGTGCCGTGGCGACAACCAATGACAATGGTAAGAGCTACCGCCAAATTAGAATTCAAAAACTGATAAATAAAGAAAAGTTGAACAAACCGCAATGCATGGGCAACCACACATACGCAGGATCGGTCAACACGACCGAAAAGAAGAATAACGCAGAGAATAACCTAAAATCCCAGCAAAATACGAAAACAAAAAGTAAACAAGTTTTTCAACGGAAAGATGTAGCATCTGCTATTTTTCAAGTGTTCCTACACCAGATGATCCAACAGTGGATGAAAGTGAAAACATTGAGTGGCAACTACAAAAACCGAGAAGAAAACGAAACCGAAATGTTATGGTTGGGGGAAATAGCACTCAACAATGCACAGTACAGGATGTACCTAAATATGTGTCTTTACATGTAACACGCCTACACCTATCTACAAAACCAGATGATCTGCAGAATATGCTTCGTGATAAGTTCCCAGATGTAAAATGTTCAGAGCATGCGTCGAAGTTTCCGGACTTACACAGTTCTATGAAAGTTACCATTAGATTAGGAGAATTTCAGAGATGCTTGGAAGCGTGAGGTTTGGCCAAGTGGAACGCTGGTCTCTCGTTTTTTTGTGAAACGAAGGATGCCCCTACAATCAATGGAAGCAGGGGATTCTCTCTAAATACTGACAGTGCTCAAAATGTTAGACTGTGCAATTTTAATATTAGGAGTTTAAGAAACAAGTCAGATGAATTGTCAGTTCTTAAATAATTAAATTATCTGTGTAATAAAAGAAGTGAGATTATTTGTAAGAAAGCTAGGGAGATTGTAAATTCTGTTTTCTTGTGTGAGTGAGTGTTCGCGAGTCCAAGACACTCATTGATAATGTCTTTTTGAATTTTGGTCTTGGCACTGTGAGAGCTGTGAATGTTGCCAGTCATTTATCTGATCACTATATGCAGATGGTCTCTATCACCTGCGGTGTTTTCTGTGCTGGCAATCATAATGAAGGTAATCTGGACAATTTCAAGTATATCCCTAATTTGAGGAAGGAAGCAAATGTGATTGCTTTCAGGGGTCTCGTCGGGGGTGAGGACTGGTCCTTTCTGGCACGGGCTGACAGTGCGTCTGAGGCATTTGACCTTTTTGCGGCTAGATTTTTAGAGCACATGGACAGGGCTTTTCCATTAGAAATACGTAGGTGTCAGAGTGCAAATGGCTGTAGCGATACAGTGTGGATGGATAATGACATTATGAAACAGAGTAGTATGCTTAGAGATTTGTTCAGGCAGACTCAGATATGTAATGATCCAGTGATGAAAGACAGGTATAAAGCTTAACAAAACAAAATAAAAAAGATATAAGAACATGTAAAAAAAATTAATGATGCTCAGTATTTCAATGCAACCAATAAAAGTAAATGTGCATGGACTCTTATAAAAAATGAGGTATGTTTAGATGGGAAGAGTAGCTACCCAAAAAGTTTTACGGATCACCATGGTAATACTTTTTATGATCCACAGTCAGCAGCAGATGCATTCAATAGCTTCTTTCTTGACTCTGTCCGGAGAGAGACTGATAAGTTCAAGGACAATGTTAGGTCCGCTTTACAATTAAATAATTTCTGACAATCAAATCATTTCTCAACGTTTCTTGTTCCTACAGATCAGGTGGAGATAAGGCAAATTATTTTGAAGGTTTCAAAGAAGGATGCTAGAGGGTCGGATGATGTCCCTTGATCTTTGTTAGGTAAAGTTGTTGATGAAATTGCGCCCATACTGTCATTTCTAGTTAATGAGTCTTTCGCAGAGGGAATTTTTCCGAGTAGCCTGAAAACATCGCTTGTTAAGCCCATACATAAGAAGTTGGATCCAAAAAAATTCAGAACTATAGGGCGATTTCTGTTCTTCCAGCTTTATCTAAGATCTATGAAACGGCCTTTTTTGACAGGCTTCTACGATTCTTAAATTTTTTGATTACAGCCGTGCTTTTGAAATGGTGAACCACGGGATTTTGAGAGAGAAGCTGTATGCCTATGGAGTGAAGGGTCGGCCTTGGAACTGGATCTCTTCATACCTGAACAATCGGTCTCAGAGGGTGGTGCTGCATGCTGGGGGGCGGGCTTCCTCATTGGGATTGGGAGCGTTGGAGGCTGGGGTATCACAGGGCAGTGTTCTGGGGCCCCTATTGTTCATTGTTTTCATCAACGATGTTGGGGCTGCGGTGCAGGGCAGTGAAATTATATTATATGCTGATGATATGACAGACATCACTGTGGCTCGGGATATTCCCTCCCTGAGTGTCCGTTCTCGCGAGTGTGTTGGGCAGGTGGAGCATTTCAGTGCAGTAAATAGGCTCCTTCTTAGTACGTCGCACATGTTGCTTTTTTCAACTCGGAGGCTGGATTATAGCTTGTATGTCAGAAC
Source organism: Pissodes strobi (assembly GCA_016904865.1). Taxonomy (NCBI): domain Eukaryota; kingdom Metazoa; phylum Arthropoda; class Insecta; order Coleoptera; family Curculionidae; genus Pissodes; species Pissodes strobi. Next base: position 3,953 of record JAEQML010051249.1, read on the forward strand.
AAAGGATGGCGTGATAACACAGAATGACACTGCTAAATTTCTTGGTATAACTGTTGATTCACAGCTCTAATGGGGGCCTCACATTGATGCAGTCTTGAGGAAGCTTGCCCTGAGTCAGTATGTGATTTGGCAATTGAGACACAAGGTTCAGAGGAGTGTTTTGATTTCGTACTATCATGCATATGTGGGCTCGGCTCTTGCTTACGGTGTGGTTGCTTGGGGCAATGCGGTACGGGTTAGCGACATACTGGTATTGCAAAAAAAATAATAAGAACAATAATTACTTTCAAGTGTCGTAGGCATTCGTGTCGCCAGCTGTTTGGGGAGCTGGGACTTCTAACGGTTGTTTCAGTGTATATACTGCAGTGTGCCTTGTATGTTAGGAAGAATAAACAGATGCTTCAGACCTCTAATGATGTGGTGGGTGGTTATTCTTTGAGGAATGGTGACTTCTTGAGGTTGCCTGCGCACAGACTTACGTTTACAGCAGGTAACAGTCTGATTATGCCGCTTAAGATTTTTAACCATTTACCGACATTTATGAAGAACATAAACAACCTGACTTTGTTTAGGTCTAATTTAAAAAAGCTTTTGTTAAATAAATCTCTGTACTCCCTCCGTGAGTTCTTTGACTTAGATTTTGCTGAGGTAAATTTGTAAAGCATGGATGGATGAATGAATGGTGAAGGACTGTGTAGTAGGATGAATGAATGGTTATTTTATTTTAATTTTTTTGATTGTAACAATTTTAACTTGTGTGTCTGTTAGCTTTTTAGTGTTTAGTTTTATTTTCATTTCTTTTTTTACCATGACGAACCATATGTTATGTATAACCAAATTATGAATAAATAAATAAATAAATAAATCCTGCGAAAAATCAGTTTTCGCTTAAAATGAGGCAGATATACTACGGTTTGAGCAAATAAAATGAGGTATCAAAAGAAAATAATCAGAAATATTAACTAATTACCTATTAAACATTAGTTTTAGGTTAATTATAGCCCAGCAATCAGAAAAAAATTACTCATTTCTTAAATTCTAAGTAAATAAAACAGCACAAAATAATAAAAGAATCAATCAATTATACCTATGTAACGTTCACAGGTCAATAAAAAATAATAGATGTTTCCATGAAAAATTCGGATTAAAAAAATTGATTTACCTGGATTTGTTGCCTCAAAAGTTGGTCAAAAAGAGACGCCTGTAATGAGATTTTACATGGAAATTAGAAAACTGTCCATGTGCAATGGGATCACAAAATGGAGACCCTCTATTACCTGAAGTTACTCATCCTGGTAAGTAATACAATGTAAGATCCCAATTAAGAAGTAGAGTTTAGGCAGTAACAGACAACTAAACCAACTCCATAGTACAGGCTGGATAGTAGATCTGCTCAAAAAGGAAAAAAAATTCCATCACAACACTGTCTGCTCCAAAGGAGGATTTAGCCAAAAGTGATGATGTGGCCAATTCTAGTATCGAAGACAATAATTTTTTTTGACTGGCAACTACCTATAGATCGACCCGTCAAAACACATATTTGCCAGCACTTGTCCAGCACAGAGCCGCTTCCCGTCGATTTCGGAAGTAATCGACGAAAACTGGCATGCCCAATCCTATTTTAATTAATTACACAACCTCGCCGCAAAAAAACGATTATTCTAAATATCTAAAACTATTTTAAGTACATTACTACCAATCTGTTCTGACGACAACTCGACTTTTCAGATAATAGCCATACCTAGATGTGAAACTTACCTATTTTGTCCATTAAGGAGAAGGCAGCAGATGACGATTATCTTTCCTGCATATAATTAAATCGCCGATTACTCGGCGTAAGCGATTCTGACCAATTTTTAAACAAGCGTTCACATTGTAATAAACATTTTAGAGTAGATTGGAAAATTAAGAAAATCATTCACTTCACAACAATATTCAGAAATTGCTCGTCAAATGAAGAAATGGAAATACCAGGTGGTTAGAACAATAAATGCAAGACTGGACTGTTATAGCACAATTTTAGTACTAAAAAAATATCAAACTATTTATTACCTTCTTTGGCTAGAGCTAAAGTGAACCAACTCCAGTTGCGAATGCTCAATCTTCTAATAATTATTCTACTATTGTTTGACACATAATTGACTATATTGTTATTCTCTACAAAACTAAATAGTTTCTTTACCAGGTCTAGATAAGATAATAATAAGATGCTTTATTGTCAAAAAATTTCACAATTTGTAGACAAAGCTAGAGCTAGAGTACAAAACATATAAAAACACAAATAGAAACATAAAATGAAAAGAAAAAGAAAAACTTAACTATACAAAATTTTTATACAATTGTGCAAATTGTATATAGTCAAAATATTATACAAAATATTAAATATCAAAATACTTAACCATTTAAACATCAAATACTAAACACTAAACACCAAACATTACACATTAAACCAGTGTCTATTCCAATAAGTTCTCTTAGCTATTGTACTTTTAAAGATAAGACTTTTTAAAAGTTTGTGCAATTATGAAAAGTGAACGGTTTAATTTAAGAGATATCTGACATTTAGAAAATGAGTTCTTGTATTACGAAATTACTATGAACCGCAACGGTGCTCTAAATGGAATATTCTAATAACCCAACTTAGCTCGTTTTACTTTTTCTATTTAAAGTTTGCCAGTAAAACCATTGAAAATGATTGCATGTTTTGAAAACTATTTTAAAAAAAAGAAAGAATATGAAAATGTCAGGTATATCATTATCAGCCCCGTCTCCAGGGGTGAGGCGGCGAGTTTTAGGGGTGGCCGTTTTTATTTTTTCTATAAAGTTTTAATGTGATTGTATGTAACACGGTAAACACTTTCGCAATGAATATGTAAAACGCTTCATTCGTACTATAAACAGCTCATCGCGCGTTGTATGCAATAATAAGCAACGCCTTAAAAATTAAACTCCACTATATAACATAACGGTCTATTCGCAATTAGCATTAGCAGTTTAAATTCGCAGTGAATGAAAAATCGCATTAACAGTCGCAACTGCTAATGAAAAATCGCGGCTTAGCACATCTTTAGGGACGGGCGACATGGCCCTAAAGCGATTCAGGACAATTTTTTCGGAAGTGGCCGAAACGCAAACCGATTGATGATTGATTGATTACTGAATAGCAGGTAGCACATATTGTGCAATTTTTCAGACCAAAAATTCTAACTCCGCGCTTCCAAATACCCCTCTCTTGAGTACCCACATCAAAATTAATTTTTTTCGAAAATTATTTTTGAATTTACAGAAACAGTTAGAGGGAACCACGCACATGTCACCCACGTACAAATAATTTTTTTTTTAATCACATACAGGGTGAACACTACAAATTTTCCCAAAACATCTCCTCTTTTCAAATTATTTCGGTACAACAAACTCGTGCGATTTTTTAGATCAAAAATTCGAACTCCGCACCCCCAAATACCCCTCTCTAGAGTATCCATATCAAAATTAATTTTTTTCGAAAATTTTTTTTTTAATTTTTTTTCTATTTTATTACAGAAACGGTTAAAAGGATCCACGTACATGTCATCCACGTACAAATAATTTTTTTTAAATCGCATACAGGGTGTTAAAACCACAAATTTTCACAGAAAATCCCCTATTTTCAAAATATTTCGGTACAGCAAACTCGTAGAGATTTTTTAGATAAAAAAATCGAACTCCGCGCCCCCAATTACCCCCTTCTAGAGTACTTGCATCAAAATTTATTTTTCTCGAAAATTATTTTTGAAAAATGTTTTTTTCGCTTTCATTACAGGAACAGTTAGAGGGATCCACGTACATGTCACCCACCTCTTAATAAATTTTTTAAATCACATACAAGGGGTTAAAACCACAGTTTTTCCCAAAAAATCCCTGTTTTCGAAATATTTCGGTACAGCAAACTCGTGCGATTTTTTAGACCAAAAATTTGAACTCCACGCCCTCATATACCTTTCCCCAGAGTACCTACATCAAGGAATTTTTTTATCAAAAATTATTTTTGTAAAAATTTTTTTTCGCTTTCATTACAGAAACGGTCAGAGGGATCCACGTACATATCACCCACGTACAAACGAATTTTTTTAAATCATATACAGGGTGGTAAAAATAGAAATTTCCCCATAAAATCCCCTATTACCGGAATATTTCGGTACAGCAAACTCGGGCGAGTTTTTAGATCAAAAATTCGAACTACGCGCCCCCAAATACACCTCTCTGGAGTACCTACATCAAAATTTTTTTTTGATTTTTTTTTCACTTTCATTATAGAAACGGTTAGAGGGATCCACGTACATGTAACCCACGCACAAATAAATTTTTCTAAATCACATTTTTCCCAAAAAATCCCCTATCTTCGAAATATTTCGGTACAGCAAACTTGTGCGATTTTTTAGACCAAAAATTCGAACTCTGCGCCCCGAAATACCCCTAGAGTACCCAATTCAAAATTATTATTTTTAGAAAAATATTTTTCAATTTTTTTTCTCTGTTTTTATTACCGAAACGATTAAAAGAATCCACTTACATATCACCAACGTACAAATAAAATTTCCTAAATCATATACACGGTGGTAACACAATACATTTTAAAAAAACTTTTTTCGAAATATTTCGATACAAAAAACTCATACGACCTTTTCATTTTCAAAGCGAAAATCGAACTCAACGCACCCAATAACCCCCTCGATTTGGAAAAAAAAACGAAACGTCATACAATCAAACTGGATACGGCATATTATAGTACCCGACGAGGCCCATCTTTTTTCCATTTAAAGTTTATCTTTAACTCTCGTTTTCGAATTATAGCCGATTTAATGAAAATCTCGATTTATTTAACATGAATTTTTCCGATAATATCCGTTTTTATTAGGGAAACAATTAAAGGGGTCCATTTACATGTTATTAAAATAAAAATAAAATTTTCAAAAGCATATACAGGGTGGTAAAAAAATGATTTTTTAAAAAATCCCCTTTTTTCGAAAAAACGGAAATATATATATTTTTTAAGTTCGACGACTCACATACGGGCTAAAGATATTACACATAATACCACCAGTATGTTTTCGTATCGCCCGTAGTTTTGGAGCTACGACCGTTCTCGAATTTAAACAGCCGATTTCTTGAAAACTAAGTATATTGTATTTTATTTCGTAAAGAACCTTTCTTGGCGGCCTTGAGGTCCTCTACCTACATGCCGAATTTCGAATCGATCGAAAAAAAAGCCAATAGGTTCCAGGTAGGTTCCGGTTCCTATGGGACAAAATGAAGGTTAGGTCGCTATAAAATACGGTTTTTTCCATTTGCTGAAATTCTTCTTTTCTCTACCGGAACCTACCCGTTAAAAAAACGTGTTTCGCGATTTCCCCCACTTGTCGATAAAAATTCTTCAAACGGGGGCGTGGGAGGTGGGGGGTATCCCCTAACCGGCCAACCCCGACTCCGCTGCGGAGTTTGGTCGCGGCAAAATTTCCCTCCGAGCTCCCGTTTAGCAAGAAATCGCGAAAAACCACTCGATTTCCATATAGCCCCCCAAAACCCGCCCTTAAAATCGAGCCCTGTCATCCCCGATTTAATTCCAGGTAGCCCCCACGTGGTACATCTACCATGAAAATATAGACCCTGCAGGTCATCTCCTTATACCGGAACCTACCGGTTAAAAATCCGCGCGGGTACCTATTCGCCGGATAGGTCATTATTGACTTCTTAATTGGTCTGTTGTAAGGGGCGGCCAAATCCTGCTCGCCTCGGGCGGCCTAAAGCCTGGAGACGGGGCTGTCATTATGCTAAAGAAAGAAAATAGATCAGTTGATATAAACTATTAAACAAAAAGATGGGCAAAAGCAATTCTTAGTCCCATTTTCAAATTGCTGTAACTTAAAGATTGACTTCTGAGGATGCGGTTTGCGGATTTTGAAAGCCGTCATTTTTGCATTTAACCGCAAGAGGTGAGTTTTCAGTAGGGTTGATACTGTTAGGATAGGAGTGATCAATAAAGTCATGCAAAAAACAAAATTTGTGAGTATGTTATCCCGGCAATATATTTTTTAGGCGTTACAATATATAATAGTATGATTAGAATGTTACCAAGCTAATATCAATATCGCTTGGCGTTTTGCCAGCTTTTGGATTTATGTCTTTTGGCATCAGATATACTGCTAAACATAAAATTTTGGTAACAAAATTTTGAAAATGCTGTAACTTGAAACCCGAATAAGGGATTTTAATGAGACTTTGTACGACCATTGAGGCCCAGATAACCAAGACAAGATGCGAAAGAGTGTTAAATATCATGTTGGGTCTCAATGACTCGCCGCGTCCAACTTACTTTCCCTACATCATCGCTTAGCAATGGTTATTTGAAGACGTGCGAAAAGATTGCCCGCACCAATAACGTTCTATTATCTAATGTGGAGGCAAAATATAAAGAAATGCGAAAGTGTAAAAAAATAAAAAACATTCTTTTCATAAAAATAAACTATTTATTTGTAATATTTTTCATAAGTATGTAACCAAAATGTTTCTTATTTGTGTATATCTTTATAACCTGTAGAACTGGCAAGCAACCTGAAAATCACATACTATAAAATCATGTAAATATAGGTAACTAATGGCACAACCTAAAAACCTAAATCTAAATTAAACAAGTATGTACACGTACAATGATGGGCTAAAATATGGAACAAATTCATTATCTCGTAAACCAAATTTTTTTTTAAAATCGCTCGAACCCGTCGATTTTGTTTTTCGATCGCGCATATTCTGACATAAAATGTAGATATACAGGGTGTTCCAAATTAGAGTGACAGAAAAAATAATTTTTTTATTAAATATATATATTATTGCATATTTGGATTTTGCGAAGAATTCTAGACATATTTCATGAATAATGTCCTATACCTATCTATCTCCAACCCTTTTTGAAATATTGACAGTTGAAAATCGACCATCTACCAAGTTTGACAGCCTGTGAAATCTAAAAGGTTAAAGATAGAGCAAAATGGTTTGCACTTTCCTATCTTGGTTTTTCATAAGCTATCGTTTGACACTAACTTTATATTTAACTAGAGGTTAAGAAATTCCGCTTAAATTGAACCTCTGGTTAAACCTAAAGTTAGTGTCAAACGACAGCTTATGAAAAACGAAGATAGGAAAGTGCAAACCATTTTGCTCCATCTTTAGTCGTTTAGATTTCACAGGCTGTCAGACTTGGTAAATGGTCGATTTTCAACTGTCAATATTTCAAAAAGGGCTGGAGATAGGTATAGGACATTATTCATAAAATATGTCTAGAATTCTCCGCAAAATCCAAATATGCAATAATATATATATTTAACAAAAAAAAAATATTTTTTCTATCACTCTAATTTGGAACACCCTGTATATCTACATTTTATGTCAGAATATGCGCGATCGAAAAACAAAATCGACGGGTTCGAGCGATTTTTTAAAAAAAATTGTGGTTTACGAGATAATGAATTTGTTCCATATTTTAGCCCATCACTGTATAGACAAGGTTGTAACAGAGATTACAATTAATAGAAACTTTTTCAATTCAGGCATTGTTCCCATGAAAATGAAGTAATTTTTTCTGACATGTATGTGTTCAAAAGCTAGAATGAAGTTCGCTCGATGTCCCTAGTTTACATCATCATTCTTCGCTAAGTAAAACTGGGTGATTTTCACCCTTAATTTTTTTTATAGGGCTGTTGGCACTCATACTCACTGGTATTTGGGTTGTAGCTATCTGTGGCATTAACATGAGCAAATCGCGAGGTACATTATTTAGGTATCTTACACTCTTCAATGCTCAGAGAATTTAAAAACAAGATTGATTCGTAAAATATTGGGTCTACAAACATGTTACCTCTTCAATCAGTTCAAATGTTTATCTTCATTTTAATGTGACTAATTATTGTTTAGCGAACAACCTGTCAATATTTAATAATTAACATGAAAATAAATCGACAAAAGACGTCGTTAATATATTTTTGAGCTCGCTTTTAGGTTTTGATATTGTATCTGACGAATCGCTACGCCCTCATTCATAATAATATTTGTCATGATCTTAGTCTTGGAGAAGTTCATTTTAAGTCCAAAATCAGAGCATGCTTCTTCCAATTCGTGGAGCATTTGTTTCGCCTCTCCTAGAATGTCAGTTGTCAGGACAATGTCATCCGCGAAGCAAAGATGACTGAGTTTACGACCGTCTATGTTTATACCTCTAGTCCCCAATCGAGATTCTTGAAAGCGTATTCCAGGATTGTTATTAATAGTTTAGGTCTCTTAGGTAGGTTTGTCTCACTCTTCTTCCGACTTTGATGCGGATGATGTTATCATGTAATTTGACCGACATGGTAGCTTTCTTATATATATTATAGATCAGTTTTGAGTATCTATAGTCCATTCGACATTCTCACAGGGCTTCCATTATTATCTTCATTTCAATCGTGTCAAATGCCTTATGGAAGTCTATAAACAGGAGGACCAGTGGCCTATTATTGTATTCAACAGTTTTCTCGATGACGGACTTAATGCTCTGGAGGTGGTCATTAGTTCCGAAACCCGATCGGAAACCGGCTTGCTCTCTTGGTTGGTAGTGCACAAGTTTGTTCTCTAGTCTTGATGTTAGGATACTGGTGAACAATTTGTATAGATGGCTAAGGAGAGTTATAGAGCGGTAATTTTCCAGGTTTGCTGTATCTCCCTTCTTATGGAGCAAGATGGTTGACGCTTCATGCCACTTCTCTGGACTAGTGCTTTCTTGCAGGCAAAGGTTAAAGAGTATTTGTAATTTCTTTAGCAAGAGAGAGTCTCCCGCTTTAATTGCTTCTGCAACCACTTCGTCCTCTCCAGGTGCTCTGTTGTTTTTCATTTTTGACAAGGCTCCCTTAATTTCCTCGATGGTGATTTCTGGCATCTCTTCGTATCGCTGGTTTACGACACCTCTCTCATGTGTTAGGATAATGGAATTCAGAGGTTCTTATTGCTGGCTTTTGTATAATTCGTAATAGAAATTTTCGACAATGCCCAGAATTTCCTCTCGGTTTGAAGTGATATTACCCTGCTTGTTTTTTAGTTTGTTTATTTCAATTTTGCCTTCGGTAAGTCGGGTATGCAGTACTTTCATGCTTTTTATTATTTTCTATTCTTTCTTTAATTTTCTTACTGCGGTAGGTTCTGATCTCCCGTTTGGTTGCTTTGGAGATATCCTTGTTTTTCGCTTTTAACTCTGCGCTGGTAACATTTCTATTGCTTCTCATCTGGTTGCGTTCGAGTATTAGGTTTTTTGTGGTCTTGCTGATTCTATCTTCTCCTTTAGTATTGGTGTGAAATGTCTGTTCGCTTTCCTGTAGGGTCTCGACTATGGCGCTGTCTAGGCTGTTAATATTTGTCCCTGAGTAATCACTGTTCTGTAGTCTGTTGGTAACATGGGTTTCAATACTCTGAACATCTCGTGATGTTGTCCATGATTGTTTCTGCTTCTTCTTTATCAATTAAACCTTTCTCTGTCAAGTTCCATTTGTACTTTGCATCGTACCATTCGATGGTCGCTGTTTGTTCTACAGTTGTTAAGTACTGTTACGCCTTTTACGATTGATAATTTGTCTGAGATTATGAAATCGATCTCGTTACGAGTTCTACCATCTGGCTACTCCCATGTCCACCTCCTTTGGCGTTTTTTTGCTGAAGAAGCTGTTCAGTTGGTACAGGTTATGTTATAATAGAAAGGCACGCATAGATAGTAAAATCTACATTCATGATTTTAACAAAACGAAATAAAGCAAAACTGAATACATAATCAAATCAAAACCCTTTTACAAAACGTTAGTTAACAAAATCAAACTTGCTTTGTTTATGCTTATGTATAAAATAATTAACTCGTTTTTATGTTGTTTTCAGAAAATTGTAAACACATAATGGCCATTACAGGCCCAGAAATGAATTTCTCACGAGGGCACGGAAAATCTTTATTTTCAAACTCAGAATAATATATGTTATTGCGTGGAACTGTTAAACTTACTATACTATGTAAAAAATTATAAATGTGAATAACAAAACCAACATACCACCTTACAGGATCTTGAGGTCATTTAAGTGATGATTATTATCCCTGCTTCTAGTAGAACAACGTAAATAAAGGCACTAAATTATAAAAGTAACAAAAAAATAATATGCTTGAACCTTTAAATAATAATATAAACTCTGGCACTATAAATATAGCCGCCCGAACATCACGAATCTAAAATAACAACTGCAGTCTCTGACTATATCCTCGGATGGCTGGCCATCCGAAGGTGGCGGAGATTGACATAAACTCATTATGTATGCGTTAGATAGACACTTGCGCATCTGATGTGGCTCAATCATTAATAAATTAAACGCAGATAACATGGAACTGTTTAAAGCAGGATAAATGATTAGGTGACAAATGGACAATTTTTATATGTTTTGCTTAAAAATTCAGCGAGTTGAAATTCAGGTCTATATCTCGAAGCGATTTGTTCCTTTTATTAGTTAGTGCCGTATATGTGCATGTAAATTACTAAGCAAAAAGAGCCATAATTAAAAAACGGGTTTACTTATTTTAAAAAAATGTAAACAATGGTTAAGGTTTTCGGCTTGAGCTTTGTATTTCCAAATAGCTTGTAACACAGTTGAAGATATCCTGCTTGTCAAAAAATAAGCAATAAAATAAATATCAAATTTGATAGAATAACTGGTGCAGGTTACAGCAACATCGAATAATGCTCCTACAGTTGGAGACCGCAGGTAACGAGTACTCTGTAGATTTCGAATATCACACCTACAGTATGATATTACAAATACAATATCAGCCATCCTTTTATTCACTGTCATTTTTCTTGTCTACCTGGGCTGTAGTTTATAACACATACGCTAGAATTTTGATTGAATGATTTAACGTCAAAGCCATGCCTTTAGGCTTTGGCGTACTTGGGAACGTGGTATGGTAGGTAGAGGGGTCGCTCCGTAAGATTTGCTCTTCAACACGTCGATCACGATTGATCTTGTGTGTATACCCTTCTATTTTATACGAAAATTCCTATCTATTTCGAGAACCTCAGAATATTTCGAGGGTTGCGCTTTTGTGGATCTCCAGATGCTACAAGGGACATTTTTGAGATTCCTCAACCCATGGCGAGTCAGTACCTGGCATTCACAGAGATGCTCAGCCATAGTTTAGCAGAATCTGCATTGTTCGTCAGTGGCTTTCCCCATTTTCTTGAGGTGGTACCTCCAGGGGTTATGTCCAGTAGAAGGCCTAAGACCTGTTTCATCTTTTTTTTTGTAGCTTGAGAAGCTTTTTTATGTAGTTAGGAGAGTCAGAGATGAGTCTTTTGGCCTGTCTCTGCCCAGGTGCATTGGCCCAATGTGTCTCCTTCCGCCTTTTTTCCCCTATTTCTGAGTTCATTCATTACGTGCCCTCTAGTGATGCCACATAATGGTTCAAGCCTGCAAAGGCAGCCCGTGCACCATTCCGTGCTCTAGTACCCTCATAGGGTGAGTCTGTTTCTGTTTGCCAGTTTATCTGCAGCAATCCGACAATCCCACACTAGCCGGGAGTTGATTCTGCTAGATGCTAGCGCTTTTAAGGCTGCTTGACTACCTGATAGGATATAGGTCCTTGCACCTCTTAGGTCTTTTTGGCACATTCAGAGATGGCTATATTGATAGCATTTAGTTCTGCTTGAAAGATGGTAGGAGTGTTTCCTAAAGATGCAGAGATTGGACACCTAGGACCGAAAACTCTGGATCTCACTTCTTCTTTCATGTTTGATCCATCTGCGTACCAGATAAGTGATCTCATCTTTAGTTGTTTCAGTCTTTTCTCTGTACTATTGCGGTCTTCAATTACCACTTCAAAGGAGCGATCAAAATGTAGTTTTGTTTCCATTGTTTAGGTTGGTTTGGCCATCTCCTCTATCTGGATGTCTTTCAGAATTTTAAGGTGGCGTCAGGTTTCCAGACTTTAGTTTTTGTGTTTGAGTGGCTCTATACGTACTGGTCCAGGCCTTCTTTTCTAAGCATATGTGCAGCGGAAGAAGATCAAACAGGCGAACCTTTGTACTCTTGTTAGCTTTCGCTGTGGTGTTATTTCCTTTGTTTTTACCCACCACACTAAGCAGGCGTAGGTTATAATAGGCTTTACAACAGTGTTATAGGACCACCAGACGATGAAGGATTTTACCAAAGAGTCGTCGATAAGCCCAAAGCGCTGCCGTTGCTTTTTTTATAGTTCTTTCCAGGTGTGGGTTCCAGGTTGGTTTCCGGTCAAGAACTATGCCAAGATACTTAACCCCTTTTGAAAGCTCTACCGATGTCCCTCCCATATTCTTATTTAGTGCAGTGGTGGAAATAACATCAATTCGAAATTTGGTACGGTTTTCACACACATTTGAATTTAGATCAATTCACAATATGATTTGTTGCCCAAGATAAAATGATGTTTGGCAACGCCAAGTTGAAAAGCTGATGAAACTATAAAAATGTAAACTTACTTAAATAAATGGCCGTAGTCCAATTTGAGACAACAAAACGCCGGCGCCATTTCAAATAAATAACTAAATAAGGGAGCATTATTTTCATCTTCTTGACCAAATGGTCAATTGATAAGGAAATTATCCAGTATTTATGATGCCAAGATAAAACTCAGCGTTTGCATTCATTTAAATTTATATTTTATTGCCGATGCCCCAAATCATTTTGAATAATTGTGTTTTGTAAATTTCGGCTATCATTTTTGTCTATGCATGGAATTTATAGCATTGCAATATTAGATTGCAAATAAATCTTTTCAGTGAATCTTTCTAAAATTGGCGGAACCAAAAGTTAAGTTATTTTCGACGTTGCTCGTGTCTTGGTCGTTTAATCTCTGTCAAGGGTCTTGAAATATAAAATGTCTGGCAGTCTGGCTGATTCTCTATCGCATTATTGATGTACCTAGACTTTTAATAGAACGTATGTACGTACGGTCTATCTTTGCAATTTATTTTATTTGAGCTGATTTAAATTAGATAAGAGAGAATGGTTATTTAGGAGCATCAGTCAAATTTTGATCTGAACAACGAGTTACCTTTTCAAACTTATTAATGAAACTATTAGAAAATAGATTATGGCTACTATAACACTATATCGTTTAGAAGGAATGCGCGTGGTGACAGGCTGGTCCAGTTCTGTATAGAAAATAACTTTTTAATTGCCAACACATTTTTCAAACGACATCCAAGGAGACTTTACACGTGGACCTCGCCCCAGCACAATTCAGTAAACATAGTTAGGAATCAAATTGATTTTTATCATAACTCCACCGGCATTTAAGAAATATATTAAATCATTAAAGACATATCCTAGTGCTGATATTAGCAGCGATCATAATCCAGTCGTGATGAATTTCAGGATGAGACGTTTTAAAAATATTAAAAGAACTAGTACCAGTAAAAGAATCAATTTAGACACACTGAAGGATCCTGACAGGGACATAGGAACTAAGTTAGAAGACAAATTACAGAACGTGTCATTCTTGGATCCAGCAGAGGTGGAACGTACTTGGACAGAATTCAAAACAGTTGTCACAGGAATACAAGAACACGATATCGGATACTATGAGAAAAGAAAGGAGTGGATGACTTCCGAAATACTGGAATTCATGAAGAAGGAATAAAGAAGCGCCTAGAAAGTACAAAGCCATAAACAGATTAATTAGAAAAAAGTGCAGAGAAGCAAAAGAATTTTGGCTCTCTCATAATTGTAACGAAATAGAATCGCGTCAACAAAGACATGATACTTTTAAAATACATCGAAAAGTTAAGAAAATGACGAATATAGGCCAAAAACTCCTGCAATAATCTTAAGAAATGAAAAAAAAAACGATGTTATTATAGGTATAAAAGCAAAGCTTAAAAGATGGAAATAGTACATAGCAGAACTATTTCACGATAACAGGCCTGAATCGCCTCCAACTATAGATTCAAAGTTCAACGAAGAAGGTCCTGCAATCACAAAAGACGAAGTCATTCATACCATAAAAGCACAAAAGAGTAGAAAAGCAACCGATCCGGATAACATCCATGCTGATGTACTTAACCTGATATCAGATAAAGAAGGTAAAGAATTGGAGATATTGGCGTCACTATTTAACACTATTCGTAAAAATAACACCATACCTTCCAACTGGTTAAGATCCACTTTTATAACTCTGCCAAAAAAACTAAGCGACGACTACAGAATGATCAGTCTCATGTCCCACATCCTTAAGATCTTTCTAAGAATAATACACACACGTATTTACAAAAAATGTGACATGAGGTAAACAGGACTCAATTTGGGTTTAGAAAGGGTCTTGGAAACCGCGACACACTTTTCTCCATAAACGTGTTGACGTAAAGGTGCAGAGATATGAATGTTAACGTCTATGCTTGTTTTATCGACTACCGCAAAGCGTTCGATTGTGTCAAACATGATAAACTTATTGAAATTCTCAAGAAAACCGGCATCGATAGAGAAAAGGTCAAAGTTACATCACAACTATACTGGCACCAAACGGCAGAAGTTAGAATAGAGAACGAAACATCGGAAGCTATTGCAATAGGAAAGGGAGTTAGGCAGGGTTGTATCCTGTCACCACTGTTATTTAACATATATTCTGAGTCTATATTCAGAGAAGCCTTGAGTGACGATGTAAAAGGCGTTAAGATAAATGGTGTCAGAATAAACAACATTAGATATGCAGATGATACCGTAATGCTATCATATAATATAAATGATCTACAGGATATGATGAACCGGATAGTACAACATAGTGAGAGTTTTGGCCTCCAAATAAATATATCAAAAACTAAGTTGCCTATATTCACAAAAACCGAACTAAATGCTAACTTACTTATAAATGGAAAGCGGGTAGAACAAGTTAAGACCTTTAAATATTTGGGAACAATTATTATTAATAATCAATGCGATCAAAAGAGGGAGATCAGATCACGAATTGAACAAGCAAGGAAAGCATTCATTACAATGAGGAAATTCTTCACGAGGTCTGAAATCAGTCTAGAGCTTAGAATACATATGATTAGGTGCTATATATTCTCCGTGCTGCTTTATGGGGTGAAGCATGGACTCTTAATCCAGCTATGGAAAAGAAACTAAAGGCGTTTGAGATGTACCTATATCGACGCATACTGAAAATATCGTGGGTGCAGAAAGTGACAAATTTGGAAGCGTTTGCCCGGATGACGAAGCTGCAGGAACTTCTAGCTACAATCAAGAAAAGAAAAACAGAATAGATAGGGCATGTAAATGTAAAATGAGAGGAGAAAAGTATGAGCTTTTTAGACTAATAATTGAGGGCAAAATTCAGGGCAGGAGATCGGTTGGAAGAAGGCAAAACTCTTGGTTGAATGATAGAGGAGATGGTTTGAATGCATATCGACAAATATCTTTAGAGCTGCAACTTCAAAAATTATGACTGCCAGATGGATCGCCAACCTTGGTACGGAGACGGCGTGTTAAGTAGAAGAAGATTTGTGTTAAATTTGTTACAAATCAATTACGCAAGTTAGCATAAAATAATTATATATTCTAAGTAACATTTATTTTTTTCTAACGATATATTTTTGTGAGACTAATAGAGATACTATTTTATCAGGTAAATGCTAATAAAACGATATAAGTTATAAAAAAAACCTAAACGCAAAACTGATAGGAATTTAAGTAATTCAATAGAAAAAATTATTTTGAACCTATCGGATGAGTCAAAAACGAGTTGCATTGAATATTATATATTTTTTTATAGAAAGAATTGTTACTTTTTTAAAGACACAATTATTGGTGTATTTAAATTAGTATTTGAAAAATAATATCCAGGGGTGTCCAATCAACGGCTGGCGCGGGCTTCTAGAAGGCCTTTTATTTTTTACGACCCGCAAGTAAAACACTAAAATGAACAGGTACTACGTAATATGTTAGCCAAAAATAAGAAAAAGTGACATTCAAGCAAATAGCGATGGTCATGTGAAAAGTACGCTATTGCGCTGGACACTTCGCGGTTCCTTGAGAAGGTTCTGACTGAAAGGGTTGTAGCAGGCGCTTTAGCGTATCAGCAGTTTCTTGAATTTCGATATTGGAAATATACGGAGTTTTATAATATGATTAGTTATTTGTTATTATTATTATTATTATTATTATTATTATTATTATAATTATTATTATTATTATTATTGTATTGGAGTTATCAAAGAAATGTGTTATTTTGCATAGTGGTGTAATTAAAATTTTTAAATCCACGGAATTTGGATCAACATTCTTTCGCAACTTATTTCGACAACTATATAGCAGTTAGAAGCGGAAGAGTCCCGAGTTTTTCACGAAGAATGGAGAAACCTATATCTATTACATTAAAAAAACCTTCTGTTCGAGAAGATTGCTGATACGCCGAGACAAGTTACCGAGAAAGGGTGGCAATTGTGTCTTACGCCTCCAAAGAGATTAGGAATTGGTCAAAATCTTCAGTCTATTCCGGGTTTGGTCCTGATATGGTAGCATCTGCTGAGGTTTGCAACGTGTCCCTCCAAGATATTTTTTGTCAGTCCCTGTGTCGGAGGGAGGAATGTATCGGGTCATGATCATTCCCAACAGGAATCGACCCTTCCAACTCAGGGCGACGCTAAAAAAGCATTAGGCTTGAGCACGGATTTTGTGCAATTGCCGAACCTCTCTCCTCAGACACCACTATAGTGTTTTATTATCAGAATGTTCGGGGTGTGAGAACTAAGACCGACGCAATGAGCTTTCGAGATACGGCGACTTTAACCTTCTTCTGCGGTAGATTAATTCGGATCAGAACTGCCTCGATAGAACACTTGATCTGATCTTCGCTTATAACCTGGATGATTTTTCTGTTAAGTTCGTTGAGTTTGCCACCACTTTGTCCTCGCACAGCTTTGATGTCGGCGAGGTCACTGAGAGGTTGAAACTGCTCGATGCGTCCAAGAGGGCGGGTCCGAATGGGATCCCCACAATTTTGTGGAACAATTGCTCATTATCCCTGGCTCCGCTATTGCGAAGTATATTTCAGAGGTCAGTTTATTGTGGCTGTTTTCCTGCAATGTGGCAAACTTCGCCAAACTTCAACCTGTTTTCAAATATGGAGACAGAAGCGACATTGCCCACTACCGCGGAATATCAATTCTCTCTGCTATCCCTAAGCTGATGAAATCCATGCTGACTGACAAGATATTTCTAACTTATAAGAACTATATCGTTTCTGAGCAGCACGGTTTCTACAAAGGACGCTCAACTACCACTAACCTCGCTGTATATCAAAATTTTTTAGTTTCCTAAATCGAGGAAGGATAACAGGTAGACTTCATTTACACCGATCTATCTAAGGCATTTGACAGCGTTTATCATCCGCTTCTGATTAGGAAACTCTCACACATTGGTGTCACGGGTACCTACTTAGCATGGATCGGTTCCTACCTCTCTGAGCGTTGTCAACATGTGGTGGTTTGTGGACGCCCTTCACGCGAGATTTGCGTAACATCGGGAGTTCCTCAGGGTTCACACATTAGACCGGTAGTAAATGTCTTCAAAACAGTATGTCACACATTTATTTGCTTTCCATCTGACCTAAAGTCTTAAGCTACCTTAAATGTTTCAATCAATCACAGTCGGGCACAGCTACAGTTACAGATATTTTATGCATAACTCTACACCTTAATTTGTGCCCAAGAGACGTAGGCTTCTTCCCAATAAAGCTATTTTCTTGTGAGGTAGTTGACTCACGTTAAGGCGATAGCTGTATTCCTTCAAAATACTTTAGCGTTTTGCAGAGTTGGGTTGTATACTGGCAGAGTAGATGGTCTGCGGTTTCATTTGCATTATTGAAAAATCTGCATTGGTCATCTTCTGATTTACCTATTGCCTTTCGGTGGTATTTGACCGGTCAGTGTCCAGTGAGCAGTCCGGCGACAGTCCTAATATCTGCTCTGTTTTTGTCTAAGAGCTGTTCGGCTCTTTTCCCAGAGATGATGATAAACCTTTTCATCTGTCTTAGTCCTGGAGTCTTTCTACAGTAGAACAACAGTTGGCCTTTTTTCCATTTGTTCAGTTCTTTGGTGATGTGGCTCTTCATAACAGTAGGGCTGTGGACCATAATATGGTGTTCAAGGTCCTTCTTTCGCAAGGCAGTCTACTATTTCGTTGCCCTCTATGCACCTATGACCAGAAACCGATATTAAAGTTACCGCGTTGCGTGTTGCGAGTTATTTTAGGGTTTGCTTACATTCCCAGACTAGCTTTGACACGCACTTGAAAACCTTTAGAGCTTTTAGAGCTACCTGGCTGTCAGAAAATATGCAGGTGTGCTTTCTGTGCAGTCCTTGTGTGAGCCACTCTTCTGCACATATATTTATGGCAAACACTTCCGCTTGGAAGTTAGTTATATATTTGCCTAGCGGTTTGCAAAGCTGACAGCTTGGATCTGAAATACCCAATCCTGCTCCTTCCGCTGTGTACCACAGCGATGAGTTATCGTCCTGAAGTAGTTTTTATTCTCCCATGATTGGTCCTCTATAACCACTTCGAATGGGACATCTAGGTCCAACATGACCGTCATGGGGTCAAATGGTTTGCTGGCATTTTCCAGTTTTATTTCTTCAAAGATGCGCAGGTGACCAGTCAAACCTCCAGGCTTGAATTTGCCTATTTGGAATAGCCTGTGAGCATTGATAATCGCATCCCTCTTCACACCGAGATGAAGAGGAGGCATGTTCAGCAGTACCTCTAAGGCTGCGGTAGGGCACGTTGACATTTCCCTTGTTATTCCCAGGCATATCAGCCTTTGCACTTTATTAACTTTGGTCCGTGCGGTAACCTGCTGGGTTTTTGGCCACCATACCAGCAGGCTTTATTATTGTTTGCTAGATCCAATATAACAATTTTGGTTTTAGGCCCCATGTCTTGCCAACTAGTTTGCGGCATGTCCAGATTGCCGCTGTGATTTTAGAGACGGTATTTTCTAGATTCTTGTCCCATGTTAGTTTACGGTCCAGTGTGGCCCCTTAATATTTTACCTCGGTGGAAAAAGATAACTGTGTTCCGTGTAGGATGGGCGCTCCCGTTGCTAGCTTCCTTCTTTTTGTAAACGGGACAAGAATAGTTTTTCTAGGATATAGGGAGAGTCCCTCCCCTTCGCTCCAATTTTTGATGGTGTTTAGGGCATTTTGCTTGCGGTTTGAGATTACGCCTTCATGTTTGCCCTTTATTATTACTAGTACGTCTGCGTAGCCTAGAACCATATCTATTCGTTTATTTCTGCTGTTACGAAGAGGTGCTTTAGCATTGTTTCTGCCCATCTTATGATTGGGAGCTCAACTTCCCACTCTTGAAGTGCTCTTTTGATGGACTGATGTGAGGTATTATCAAATGCTCCCTCTATGTCAATGAATGCAGCAAGAGCAATTTCTTTGCATTCGATGGTCTTTTCTATGTCTTTAACTAGATAGTGCAGTGCACTTAATATGGTTTTGCCTGCTTGGTAGGTGAACTGCCTAGGATGGAGCGGAGTTCTTATTAGAGTATCGCTTCTTATGTATTGATCGATTACTTTCCCCATTATTTTGAGGAGAAAAGAGATTAGGCTGACAGGACGGTATGATTTTGCTTTGTTCTCCGGGCGTCGTCGGTCGGTCTTAGGTATAATTATCACATTTACCTGCCTCCAAGCTAGTGGTATATATGTCCTCTCATAGACTTTCTGAAGCAGGGGAGGGAAGATCCCGTCTTTACCGGGGGATTTGTAGGGCTTAAAGCTATTGATTGCCCATTTTATACTATTCTTAGTGAAGATTTTTCCTGACAATCTTTTGTGTCTCCTGTTTGGTACTTTCTCTAACTTTGAAACCCACGTTTAATCTCTATGCCATGAGATCTGATTGTAGCCGAGTGGATCCATGCTCTCAGGCAGGTTATTAATATAGACACGTCCACAATCAGGATCAAGTGAAGCCAAGAAGGAAAGTTATTAAAAACTTTTATGGGAAAGTTACATTAATAGATGTTAAACAGTTGCATGCTTAATAACTTTGATTTTACCGTTTAACAAAATTGTAAGATAATTACAACTAAATTTAAGCATTAGGTTAGTGTATCTCTCGCAAAATAAAAATATCTAACACCTTTCATATCGTGCCCCTTGGATACATAAATTAGGCATACAAAAATGCACACAAGAAAATAAATATAGATGGACAGAATCTATTCGAGCATTATTAATGCAGTGCGGGCGCACTGAATTATTAATAATGTATGTGTTATTCATTAGTGTTGCTTCTTAATTACCAACGTAAAGCACCTTCGAAATTAGGAGCCATTGCCAGTTAATCATATATTTAACATATTTACACAAAATAATGCAGCATCCGTACACAACATTTAAATATAGATTATGTTTGTTACGCCTCTGCATTCTAAATATATTCTATGGAGATCAATATGTTGTGTTTCTATTTAAAATCCCCTTTCGATCACATCAAGGTGATGTTAAAATTATGGTCAATTCATTCTCCCTAACCAATCAATCTCATAATGAAATAATTTGACATATTCCGCAGTATTCCATCACCACGACTTAACCTGACTTGACAGATGCAAAGTAAATAAATTATCTATCTCTGATACGATACCAACACCACCAATATGGGCATATATATGTATCATAAGGGTTTAATCCCGACATTATCGGCTCGTGAATCCTAGATATTTTATATTTCTTAAATGACAGATTTTCATTAAGTTTTTATGTGCTGGATATTTATTTAACAAGCATAGTTGCGGCTTCTCAAAATTATGTTGACTTCTTATTTTATTGACAAAGATCTAAATATTTTGTTCCATTTCTATCCGCTTCACTAGATGCGGGGCGGTCCAATATTGGGTTTAAGTTCAATAACTTCCTTATGATAAATGACACAAAATGGAAACCTCTTAAGGCGCAAATGTTAACTAGTGCAGCTCAAATAAAACATGCATTTTTTAAAACAATATGTCCCTTTTTTATTCACTTATAAGTTTAGCTTGATTTTTCCTCTATCATAATATTCATAATATACTTATAAAGTTTCAATAGCGTATACGCAGGCTATTTAAAAAAATGTTACTACCTCAAGGCGGAGTCGTCGTGAGTTGAGTTTAATAAACTGATTCGGATATATAATAAATGTTTCATAATGGCAAAAAATGTAAAAACCTTCTACTTTTCAGTTCAAATATTGAATTTCTTTAAATGAAATGTCACATTGCAGAATTATAGAGGGAAGCCACAAAAAAAATGTTTCTTGTAAATTTTGACCTACCTTGTATAATTTTAAGAATATTATGAAGAAGACGATGTAGTTCATTTAATAGTCCTTCGCCATTCCGTGAAGAATAAATTTAAAAAATTCGAAATGAAAGTTCTCTAAAAATGGTTTGAATTTCAAAAGAAAGGCACTCATAGGAGTAATATTATCTCATATTTTCATAATAAATAGGATAGAAATACTTCTTCCAACAATTACAAGTGACAACAAGCAATGTTGGTTCTCACCTCATTGGTTTGGAAAAGTTTCTCTTACTTTAGTGTCTTTCAGAAAAGGGAAAGAGGGTCACACATATGCATGCCTTAAAGTGAATATTTAGTATTAAGTAAGTTTTAAGAAACTTGAACTACAATCTTATTTCTAGAACCAGCTTATCAACAATATTGGTTTCAATATTGGTAACGTTTACAACTTGATCCCACCTTTTTATAAATAAATTCTCCCTATTCTCCAGCATTTGATTTAGAGTCTAATTTGCACGCTTCGATGGTAGCTCGTTTTGGCCTACGTACCATCATATGCTACATATTTTTTTAACTTCAATTTTTTTTCTTTAAACTTGCTTTACTCTTAATTTCTTCTAATATAAGGTGAAAGTATTTAATTAAAATTAGAAAAGAGCATGGAACCTGTTGCAGACTAGTAACATCATAGGTATGTTGGAAGGATGGAAAAAGTGAGTTTATGTCGTAAATAACATGATAAAATGGCACTCAATTTAGAGGAATTATTTGATTTGATGTAAAAATATGTAACGCACTCAGTATCAGTATCAGTATGGAAGGGGTGGCCCCTAGCGGGCGTTGCACTTAGGCCACCAATTGGACCCGTTGTACCCCCAGCCCGCATTAGAGAACCTCCAGGATGCCGATCCTCCTTAAGAAAGCCCGCGTCTCCTTCAGACTAACACGACGCACTGAATCTGGCTCGATCGACGTCACGCCAAAGATTCTGAATCTTGCCCACGCAAAGGCGGGGCATTCCGCAAGTAGATGGTATGGGGTCTCGTCGTCCTCCATGCACCATCTACACTCTGCTTCATCTGCAATTCTCAGCAGGGTCAGGTGCCGTTTAAGCCTGCAGTGCCCTGTGTAGAATCTTACCAGGGCCCTGCACTCCTTCCTAGGTACCCAGACTAGCGTAACCTTTTTTCGCTCTGCAAGTTCAACCAGCCAGCTTCTACACTCCCTTACCAACAAAGAGCGCGTACGGACCGACTTCAGCGCCATGAGTGTGGTCTTGCTGTCGGAGCAGAAGAAACGACTCTTAGACCCCCATCATGATCGCAAAAATTTCCGCTTGGAAAACCGTAGTATGCTCGCCAAGTGAGGCGTATAATTCCCGCCCCAGAGCCTCACAGTACGCACCTGCTCCGGACAGTGTTCCCATTCTGGACCCGTCTGTGAACCAGACTAGCCCATCCCAGGTTCCAATCCTTCCCTCCGTTCAGTCCTCCTTTGTAGGGAAGAGGAAGTTTAGCCCCTCGGGGAAGCCTATCTCAGGAAGCATCGCGTCACCTGGCATATCCAGGATGGCTAGGTCCCCAGACAGGCCTCGCCATAGACCACAATGGCCCCAGCAGGAGCCGTTGTCCCTCCAGATCCCCACGTCAGCCAATCTCATGGCCGCTCTAGCTGCCTCGTGTCTCACCCGGTCCGTCAACGGGGCAACCCCATCAGCACCACCTTGTGGGTGCCGTCCTCATAGCCCAGGTGATGCAGAGGCATGCAAGTTGCTGAAATTTGTACAGCACTAGTCTGGACGCCATTTTTATGGAGCGGATCCAGCTCGTTATGCCCGGACCCACCCCCGTTCGCTCCACCGATCGGCAGATCGAGCCCACGGCTGTGTTATTGAAGGCTCCTTCAATGTCCGCAAACACGCACACCGATAGCCGTCCGCCTTCCAGCCCCTCCACCAGCCTGAATACCAGGTGGAGAAGAGCCGAGTCCCCCAACCTGCCCGTTCGATATGCGTGCTGTTCCGGACTCAGAGGCGCTCTTAGAGCCATCCACTCCCTAAAGTATCGGTCCACCAGCCTCTCAAGTGTCTTCATCAAGATGCTGGTGAGATAAATAGGTCAATATGATTTCGTATCGGTATAGTCGTTCCTTCCCGCCTTAGAAATAAACAACACTCTGCTGTGCCTCCAGGGCTCCGGCAAGTACCCGAGTGCGATAGAAACCCTGAAAAGGTCCATTAGCGGCGTGCTAAGAAGTTCTCCGTCACGCTGCAACAGCGCTGGAAAGACCCCATCTTCATATGCCGCCTTAAACGGGGCGAAGATCTCGATCGCCCACCTTAGCCTACTGTAGGTGACCATCTTTTTGGCAGTGCCATAGTCAGCTCTAATGCTGAACCCGACCCCGCCCTCACCTCCCCGGCCCATGGCTGTTGAGCCTGGGAAGCGTGTGGTCAGTAGCTGGTGCAGAGTATCCGCCGGTGACGACGTATAGCCTACACCTGGCTTACGGACACTGCCCAATTTGACGAGTGGATCCCTTGACAGCACCTTGCAGAGCCTACCAGCTGCCGGGGATTGGGATAAGATTCTCCAGGGTGGAATTCCACCAAGGAGTTTTCCCTTTACAGTGGCGCATAGTCAAGGGGCAACTGCTTGCGAAAGCCCCGGCCATCGATGATCTTATGAGCTGGATTACGCCGCAAATCCAGCTCATCGGCGGCCCGGTACTTCCTCGACATGTCCCTTAGACTCCAACTTAGCTCCTCTTTATAGAGGTCCCAGTTGGTTGCATTGGGGTTCCTAAACTCCTCAGCTCTCGCTGAGGAAGGGTCCAGTTCTATATTGATGTATCTGTGGTCCGACATCGAGTCTTCCACAGACACACCCCATTTCGTAATATCCGGAAACAAATCCCTGGTGCACAGAGTCAAGTCTATGACCGAGCTTCGTCCCGTAGTGAAGAAAGTGGGCTCACTCCCTCTGTTGGCTACCTGCAGCCCTACACATGCAAGGAATTCCAACAACTCTTCCCCCCTCTGACTGGATCCAGCACTGCCCCACACTATGTGATGCGCGTTGCTAGCACATCCAGCAGTAGGTAACCTGATTCTTGAATCCCTCCGATGGGCAGAGTTGATCGGCTGGGAAGTAGGCTGACGCTAGTACCACCCTCTGTACACCTACGCTTGTAGGAATCTTGATTAGGATAGGTATCAGGTCCCTTAGGAAAAAGGCCTCCAGTCCCACTGTCAATATACCTGCTCTGGGGTCCCCCATAGTCGGATCCGGTGTATACAACACAGATCCTGCCATGGATAGCCCCTTAACCCTGGATTTAACAATCCAAGGTTCCTGGATAAGTACAATTGTTGTACCCTCCTCTACTATCTTCCTGCATAGGTTGGCCGTAGCAGCCCTACTATGCTGCAGATTTATCTGCAAAATGGACATGGTCAACGCCCGCCCACCCTTTATTCATACTGAAGGTTGCCCCTCAGTCTGAGTCAGACTGACGGAGCTCCTCCTCTGTGGTACCTCCCGGAGGGGGCCCCGCCTCTACGCTAACCTCTGAATGAGAAGCGGCCAGCGGTGATCCCACCATGGCAGGACCGGCAGCCTCCTCACAGGCCCCCACATCCACGTCCATGGCGAGCTCACCCTCGGGGCCCTCCTCCGAAGAGATCCCGTCTGGAGCCGCTGGCCCCTCCTCAGGTCTCGACCCCGGTGCAGCCAAAGTTACCTTTACCTGCACCGTCAAGCAGAACAGGAGATGAACGCAATGGTGACAGCGGACCTATCGTCCATCCCCATCACAATCCTGGAGCCCTTCTCCTCCGTCGTCCTCTTCCAGACTCTCCAGAGTCGGCAGTCCAAACCGTTCTGGGCCTCAAGGCAGCGGACTATCGCTTCATCAGAGACGTCCGCCCTTAGCCCAGGAATCCAGACTGCCGCTCTCCTAAGCCTCAACCCTTGCGGGTCCACCTCAACCAGGTTGGCGACTCCCCAGGGCCTGACGTTAACCAGCTCCCTACCGATCCACCCCCTGGATTCCTCGTCATTCGCAATGATCAGGATATGGCCCCGTCACACCCTGATCGTGCGGATCCTCGGGGGAGCTACATCTCCCCTCATAATGCTGAGGCTTACCCAGCGATTGTCCCGATGAACCTCAGCACGTCCTCGGGAGACAGGTTTGTTTCCTGCCCCCGAACACCCACCAGAATCCTCGGTCCCTCCGCTGTGGCCGCCTGAGCGTATGACTGCGGGGCCCCTTGTGTGGACCCACTCACAGTTGTACTTTCTTTTGCGGGTTCCTCTCTTTTAGCACCCGCCTTCTGCCGGTCCTGCCCGGGTGCCTTCGGATTGGCCCCAGAGCCGACCTTCCTTTTCCTCTTCCCGCTCGCCGTTTCCGGAGTGCCCCCTACGGAGCCTTCCATTGAGGGCGTGCCAGATTGAGTCTGCGCCGAGGACGAGCTCGCTGTCAGTCCAGTCGCCAGGAGCCTCTTCCCCTTCGCCTTCTTTTTCCGAGCCCCGCTTCTGTTTTTGGAGTCCATGCCCCCTTCGCTGCTAGCAGGGGTAGCGGTCGATCCCCTTGAGGTGCCCGGTTGCTCCCCCGCCTCACAGGTGGCATTTCTTTAGATAGGGAACCCTTTTCGGATCTCCCATATTCTTTTTGTTTGTTTTTATTAACTGAATGTAACGCACTATGTATATCTCAAAAAAATTAAAATATGATCTCTCTAAATTTTCCAAGTGTAACAGTATTGGATGCACTATTGAATCATCCTTTATACTGTATAATATGTCTAATGCAGAACTGAGTTATTTAGATTTTACATATCTCATACAAATTAAATTGCCATTTTTTTCTAGTAAAGGCAAAGCGAAATAAGATGCTTCGTATGGTCGATAGGTAGGCTGTTCTAAACGTAAATTTATAGAAACTTAATTGCACTGCGGCATTCGAACGTGAGCAGACAGCTTAACACTGTTTAAAAGACAAACTAAATATTTAACTCCACTTTGCGGCAGTTCATGGAGGAGGTGTTCGAAAATTTTAGCACGAAAAGCTCTGTTTCATCCTCTTACTAAAGTTTTTGAATTAAGTATTAACGGTTACTTTATTTAGAATAATATAAAGATTGTAATTCACATCCGTCTAGAATTAGGAAGCTTCCTGAGAAATTAAACTGATTATTTTTTATCGCAAACTATAGAACAGTGAAAAAAAATCGATACGTATTTTCTTATTTCCACTAAAGATGAATATTACGAGAGCTATGCCAGTTTTTGATTTTGTATATATAGATATACTATGCATGGTGTGACGTAACAATGCATGTGTATTGTGACTTCATAAGCACATTTCAAGGCGTTGTATCTGCCTCATTTTTCGCTTTATGGAAAAAAGAAAAAACACGTGCCCACTTATTTTTCATAGGCTATCGAATTTCAACCCTTCATTACGATTTAAATTGAAGCATAAAATCGCTGTCAAAATCCACCATCTTGCTAAAATTATAGTTTGCCTTGATATATCAACCGTGATAGCTATTAGAAATCTAGATGCTATGATATCGAAAGAGCAAATGAAACGCAATTTTGTTGTCACTACTTATTGTCAAGGCAATAGATTTCTCTTTTTTGTTAAGCTAAAAGGACCAAGGAGTCACGTCCTAAAATATGGTTATACATTTTCGATCACCCTATATATTAATTTAACGGCCGTTACTGATTACCCAAGCTTCCCCTAGGAACAAGATCTCTGCGTACTCCTAATTTATTTTTATTTAACTATAGATAAGGAATGATTGATTGTTGAGATTTAACACAGACAGGCGACTCAGTGAGTATATCAAAATTTGCCCACAAAAGGTCTTTATGAACGGTGATATAACTGTAAATTATTTATTTATGGCATCAGCATATAAGGAAATCACAAATCACAACTGGGTCATGAAACTTTGTTTTTTTTTATGGATATATAAAACAGATGCAAAATTTAAAAAGTGCTAAAATAAATTTGACAATCTGTGTGAATAAAATTTGTGTTATATTCGGTTAACCTGAAAGTCAAAAGGAAATGTTGAGTTACCTAGCCTAAAAAGATATAATTAGGAATCAAAATAATACATGTTTAAATAAAAATGTTACATGTCTCCGCATATTAAATTTCTTGAGAATTGTTAAAGATATAAAATTCGACTTTCACGATTCGATACCTTGCACTATTTAATGTAACTAAAATAACCTACGTTTCAAGATCATGTGTGATTTTCATAAGCTAAATTATTAATTAAAACATAGACAAGGAATCATGTTTTCATTTAATTTATCATAAATTGAAGAAACTGAAACTATGTAACTTTGCTATACAAGGTATTATATTTTACGAAAAAAAAATCTGAAAAACACTCCTACGAGCATTATTTTATCCGACAAAATGTGGCCATGTTTATTGAAATACCCTGTACTTATAAAGTACTTTATGTCCATGTTCATAAAGAACTACTTTTTAAATAATTATTAATTTTAATTAAATTGAAAAGTACAATATTTAAAAACTGAATAAAAACGTGTTTATCGTTTACTGTCTATGCCGATTCTGAAATCCAAACTTTCACACAGTTCTTCCATCGAACATCAATTCTGGGTAAGCTGCTTAGGTTGCGAATGTTCAGTCAGCTTGGTTCACACGGGAAGCAATGAGAGACGCACATAACTTTTCAATCCCTAGAATGAACTCAAGGGTGGAACCATTTGAGTTTCGTCAACAGGCATAGGCTGTGGTCTTATTAATGTCATCGGAGTGCATTTCGATCTGACGGAAACCGCTTGCCAAATCTGAAGTTGAAAAATATTGGCATTTTCCCAACGTATCCAATATATCAGTTATGTTGGGAAGGGGGTTTTCAGGTTAATTTTACGAAAATCTGTAACGATTCTCCATATCTTCTTACCAGATACAGCATCTCCAAAGAATTTCCACCCGTAACAGCTACGGGTGGAAATTCTTTTATTTATTAAAGTCATTTTAGGAAGGAATATCGTTTGGAAAATCATCTCTACTGTTTTTTTTTTCGATAAGGCCGAACCTGACTAGTTTCCTGACAGCAGTATTCAAATCGTCATTTAAGGTATTTAGTTGAATGGCAGTCGATCGATGTTGACGTGATTACACATTTTTTCTGTTTATTAATCTAGAAGGATGAGGGAATCAGAAGAATCAGTTGTTGTTGATTCAGTTAGTCATTTGTTTTCGTGATTAGCCAAAGAAGATTTCCTGGAATGAGAAGAATTAACTCCCGAGAGGTGTTTCAATTCTGAGATGAAATAGGTTGGAAGCCGTTTTAGAATTTCGGGAGAGGGAGGTTGTACTGTAGAAGGTTTAAATTCTACCAACAGCGATTATGGCGATAATCCTAAGAGCTCCATAAACTTTATATTTATGCAGAAAATATTCAAAAATTGTATTAAACATGTTAATATACTAAATAGTAAATACATAATGAATTAAAAACTCATCATGAGTACTACACAGGAAAAACTGAACGGGCTGACGTTTTACTTCAAACGATGTCAAAATTTATAACCGATATATTAAATCCATTTAAGGAAGGGAACCAGCGACTACGAAATATTGTTAACACAAGAATGCCCTTCTGCCGAAACTACAAAGCGTTGTTAGATGTGTTTCGAACTGGCTGGCGGATGTATGAAACTTTTCAAAAAGAGAAATTTAAAGAATTTACCAAACCAATTTCTCAATGTATTAGCAGGGCCAAATTACCACAATTTAAAACATCTGCCCCTGATGTCAAACAATTGATCCCCTTGTTTTTGGATACAAAATCGAGAACGGCTGCCTCTTACCAAAGTCTGTAACGTACCTTTTTCCTCCAACTCAATAGCTTGTACCAAGCTGCAATTGTTCGAGATGTCCGCGGCAGAATAGTTGCGGCTGTAGAGTTGCTGAGTTGGCGTGCTACTCCTTTTGTAATTGTCAAACATTAAACCAGTGCACTAATCCCTACAATGAGTAAATCTAAATCTGTTTAAACAACTGAAAAATATAACTATTTATTCACAATGTTTTACCTGCATTTTTTTATCAAAAATTTGGACCACCCTGTAATATGAAATTATCTTACTGAAATATTGTCAACTTCATTTTACAAGACAACAAAACTATAGCTTAAGTAAATAAAAAACTTTTATGTGTCAGACCATTTTAATTTCCTACTTTTAGCAGTAATAAGGTGACCAGCCTGTATAAAAACTTAACTGGCCATTTTTGGCCCTGGTAACCAAAAGATGCTTAATAAGTACACCTTAGACAACATAATTCCGCAAAAACATCGCGGGGACCTTTCAAAAGCACAGAATCTTACCTAGCGTACGGCCTATTGTGGTGAACCCCATGTAAGGCTAAGTTGTTTTAAGTTGTTGTGAAGTTAGAATTTCAATTAGATTTTGGGGGCCGAGTTCGGCATTTCCGTTATTTTCATGTTAGTTCGCTTATATGGATTAATTTCCGTTTTAGAGTTCTTGTTGCGGATTCCCCGTAGGGTTGTTAAGAACTTTATTTTGGAACCTGACAAAATTAGGCTACTCATTAGTTTTGGAGGACAGCAGAGAATGACGATTG
Organism: Pissodes strobi; assembly: GCA_016904865.1. Taxonomy (NCBI): domain Eukaryota; kingdom Metazoa; phylum Arthropoda; class Insecta; order Coleoptera; family Curculionidae; genus Pissodes; species Pissodes strobi. The sequence goes on from JAEQML010051249.1 coordinate 33,963, forward strand.
TCAATTTATGGTAAAATTTTTAACTGGTTAAATTGACCGAAACACGTCCGGGGGCGTTTTCTTTCCTAAAGGGTACGAAGAAGGAAAAGGAAAACTTCTCTCTGGTTTACGGGAGGTACCGTATATCTATAAATGTTTTTCTTTTAGTCGACAATAATGTTTACCTGTTAGTGATTCGACAGAATTTTAGCATCGCCGTAAAGACTTTTAATTTAATGAAAATTTAGTAACCAAACAGTATTTTTAACAGCTTTAATATTTACTATAGTATTTATTAAGAATTATCTCAATCACTAGAGTTTATATAGTATCTTTTGTGAAGTGTAGCTACGCCGGCATAGTTCCGTTACTTTATTCTCTCGGGTACTAGATTTTTGAATAATTTCTAGTGCATTTTATAACCGAGGAAGTTTATCCATTTTATTTTTCTTTTTCAGGCATTTATATAAAAACGTAACATAACACTTTGGGGAATTTGGTTTCTGTTAGGAACTTGCAACTCGGGCTTTCGGAAAGGCTATTCTAACCGAGTTGAATTAACTTAGAACAGTTTATGTGGTAAAGTCCGGTAATTCTATCACCGTCTAGGTTACAGGTTTCGGGCAGGGCGGTACGGGGAGTGAACTTTCTAAATTTTAACTCCTTTTTCTTGACACCTCTTAAAATTCCAAATTAGACTGTCAAGTTGACAGGAGGGTGTGTCTAGTTAGACAGTAAACTGCGTCATTTCAAAATTTCACTATGGGGTAGCTGGGTTCTCTCAACCCAGGGAATTCTCTTATAAAGCTAGAGGAGCTTGCTTTATTTTACCTCAAAATAAAAGTATTGGCCTCATTTTCTGTACTTATTTAGTTTAAATTGGAAAATATAGAACTTGTGTGATAACTGTGTGCAGGTAGCGCAGACTACGACAGGTAATCATTTACTTATTCGATTCTTGAGTTTGTACTCCATTTATTTTATGTCCAAGTTTGTTTACTGTGTCCGTAATAACAACGACAGGGCTTTGCCAACAAAAGTATACTTGGTGGCGTCCAACCTTGACTTGGACTTTAACCTATATTAATAAAATTCCATATCCAGGTACATCATTTTAGAACTTGTTTAGTGGGAATAAAAAAACATCGGACCACCCTGAGCTGAGCTAGCATAGGTGCTTTTCAGGCGGTGCTGGTAGGACTGATACGAAGACTGATGGTGACCAAATTTCAAAGTATTACATCTGAATTCAGTTTATTTAATTTGTAATTCTTAATTTGATAGCAAATTGTCGTCCAGCGCCCATTTATTTATTTATTTATTTATTATCTTTAAATTGAATAACAATAACGCGTTCAACTTCAAATCAGAATTCAGCAGTAGTTTTAACTAGTTAACAAGCAGTAGAGAGTTATAATTTTATAACAATGCATTTGCCTTTTCACGTATAGAATTTTGCAGATCTAGTTTAACATTTACATGATTTAATGTTATCATATGAGGCCGTCGAAAAAATGGTCAAATTTAAACAAATATAACTTAATTTGTTTTTCGAAATTAAATTGATTAAAATTAGGTATTTCTGCACAAAAATCTCTAGTTGTAAATGGTTCTTTTTTTATAAAATTTTCAAATTATTTTTCGGCTATTTCCGGATTTAGGAAAGATTTCGTAGCTCCCGTATCAATTAAAAGTTTTAAAGGTGGATTGGAAATATTAATAGGTATATGAAAGATCTTTACGGTCGTCAATAGAATGAATTTCTATGTGGTTGCCTGTAAAGGCTCGACCTCTTGAAAATTTGGGTTGCCTGGGGTTAAATTTTGGGAATGATTAGTCTCAAATAAATCAGTTTGTTCCTGCGGATAATTTTGTTCTTGGTATGGTTCTGTTTGTTGGCTGTAGTTTTTTCTGGTCTAAGCTAGGCATTTTTGAACTGTGCCTGAGATATTTCAGGGTCGTGTGCTGTAGGATAATGTAAATTAGGGTCTTCCATACTGTGGAAATGGAAAGAATTTTGAGGTCTAAAAGATTTATATGTACCATAGACAAAGGTTTTGGAAAATTTTGGGCAACTTGTGGATTTAGTTTCCAAGCATTAATTGAATTTCTAGGTGGGTCAAATACTTGTCTATTAGTAGAGAATTTTTGAGGGGGCATTGGCCTTGGCTGCATTTTAACCCATTAACGCCCCAATTTTTTTTTAGAAAATAAATTTGTTTTTTATATTTTTGAAGTGACATGAGGCCTAGATGAAAGGTTTTTTATGAAATATGTAATAAAATGTCAATATTTTTTCTAAAAAATGGCGTTACCATATGGTTACGCTAGGCGTTTGTGATACTGTTTTGGGAAATAATAAAAAACATTCATTACTACAAGATCATGTTTTATTTAGTATGAAATATAGTGAAACATTCAATACCTAGTCCTACATTACATTTCTGGCACATGGTTCTAACGTGAGAAATGCATCCCTCACCCGCGTAACGCCTTCGTTTCTTATTGGAAACAGGAATCACCAAATGATTTATGCCGTCACAACGAAGTCCGTCGGAAACTTTGTTTAGGGATAATGACATCGGTGATATAGCTGGCCTTCCTGCTCCTCGAGGCGGAATACCATGAGATTAGTAAGTTTAAACGATTGATCTTCGGAACTCTAATTGAGACATGCTCCCACGTGATTTTCGGTGAATTTGTCAGGATTTATGAACGCATACTTCAATAGTCCACGTAAAAAGAGACCACCATATTGGGCAATATTCTGATCCATGCGAATACTTCAAGTGGCGAGAAAGTAGCAAAAATGGGACGTCAACGTAAAACGGAGTATTTGGAAGGCTCATTTTTGTTTTCATTTACTCGAATTTTAATTTCTTCTTTCTAATCGAGGACCATTAAGTGTGTTAACTTCTCTCATGGAAATTTTGGCTTGCTAAAAATTTACTTTCTAAGGATGTTTCAGATTTTGTGGTCTGCTACCAACTGATATATGGGCCTCTGCTTTGTACTTCAAAATTCTATCACATTCCTGTTAAAATATCAGTAATCTTTAAAAAATGATAAACATAGGGTGAAACTGTATACTGCGCCTTCTACTGCATTATTCGTGGAACTCTGATAAATACAGAAATGTTTAGTCTCTTATGTGTACGTCGCGTCGCCTGAATGTTGATCGATATATGCTTAAAATATAAAGTTAGTTATGGTTTATCATCTCAATGAGAATGTGTGTTTTATTTATCCTAATAGGTTATGAGTCCAGTGCGTGTTTCTTAAGGAAATAGTATAAAAGAATCGTTCTTTGAGTGTGTGTGAAAAAATGTCGACGAGTTTTCGTGGAAGTGTGCCAAAACTTCGTGGTCGGGAAAACTACGATGAGTGGTCTTTTGCGATAGAAAATTACTTGATTCTAGAAGGGCAAAAAGGGTGTATTCTTGGAACCAAGACGGATGCTACAAAGATGGCCCAGGCCAGATCAAAGATAATTTTGACCATCGAACCAAGTCTTTTCGTGCATATAAAGGATATGACAGATGCGAAGAATTTGTGGGATAAAGTAAAGTCGTTATTTGACGATAGTGGATCTACCCAAAAAATCGCCTTATTATGGCCACTGATAAATATTCGCAGAGAAAATTGCTATTCTATGGGCGAGTACTAAAATGGTCGAACTCGCAAGTAAGTTGAAAAATACTGGTTTTGTCATAGATGATGGGTGAGTTGGAACCCTACTATCAGCTGGATTTCCTGAAAAATATGAGCCGATGATTATGGCCATCGAACATTCAGGTATAAAAATAACAAGAGATAAGATAAAAACTAAGCTTTTAGACATGGAGTGTGATACTAGTGTAAATGGGGCTTTTGCTGCGAAATTTAAAGGCAAACCAGACAATCCCTATTTGAGCAAGAATAAAAAGTAAAAAGTAACTTTTTTTCGGTGTCATTCTAAAGGGCATTTGGCATATCAGTGTCCTGAGAAAAGGAAGGAGAAAGAAAATAAGAAAGAGAGCAAAGATGGGTCTAAAGACAAAGACAAACATGTTTACAGTCTAGTATTTATGAGTGCCAAATTTAGCAACCAGGATTGGTATGTGGATTCTGGAGCGAGTGCGCATATAACCCCAAACAAAAAATGGCTGTCTGATGTGAAATCGAAACCAGCTGATATGCCTGATACCACAGTTGCCAATAACAGCACAGTATCAGTGGAATGTATTGGTAATGTTGAGTTAAGAAGTAAAATAGGACAGGATGTGATTGAGGTTTGTGTCACAAATGACCTTTGCGTGCCATAATTAACAACGAATTTGTTGTCCGTCAGCGAATTAATCAAAAATGGCAACACTGTAAATTTTGATAATAAGATCTGTAAGATATATCACAGGGAAAACGTGTTATTTGGGAAGGCAAGCCTTAATAATAATGTTTACAAGCTAAAAACGGAAATTACCATGTTTTTTGGCAGAGGCATCTAAGGTCACTGGGGAAACATGGCATCGAAGATTTGGTCACTTAAATAGCAAAGATTTATCACAAATGAAAAATCGGGCTGTTACAGGCTTAAATTTTCAAAGAGAAATAAGAATTGACAAGTATAAATGTGTAACTTGCAACGAAGGCAAACAAACACGAAAACCTTTCCCGTAAAAGGGTTCGGAGATCTGGAAATTTGTTAGACCTAATTCATGCAGATTTGTGTGAACCGATGGAGGTAAAAACTCTGGGAGGTGCCAAATATTTTTTGGTGTTGGAAGACAACCATAGCAGAATGTCTTTTGTATATTTTTGCAATACAAAAGATGAGGCTCTAAAACACTTTATAGAGTTTAAAAGTATGGCAGAAAATTAAATAGAAAAAAAATTAAAATGGTTAGATCTGACAACCGGGGTGAGTTTTGTGGATTGGAAGTGGAAAACATGCTCAAGAGATTTGGTATTGTTCATAAACCACAAATAGCTACACACCTGAGCAAAATGGCAATGCTCAGCGCATGAATAGGACATTGGTGGAAAAAGCGAAATGCTTGTTATTTGATGCAGTACTAGAAAAATATTTTTGGGCAGAAGCGATAAACACTGCGGTATACTTAAGAAACAGAAGTGTTGTTTCTGGATTAGAAGGAAAAACGCCTATAGAAGTTTGGTCTGGAAAAGTCCCTGATGTGAACCATATAAGGATTTTTGGCAGCACTGCAATGGTGCATGTACCAAAACAGAGAAGACTAAAGTGGGATAAAAAATCCAAAAAGATGATTCTTGTGGGATTTAGTGACACCACTGAGGGCTACCGACATTATGATGCAGACAAGAAAGATGTAATCGTGTCACGTGATGTCATTATCATAGAAGAAAACGAAAATAATAGAGAGGTGGTAATTTCCTTAGACAAATCTCAAAATCAAGAGAGTGAAACTCAGACAGAGGTTTTCAAGAGGAGTTTCTTCACCTCTTCGAGAGTGAGAGTGAATCAGAATATTCTCAGAATGGAGATAGTGATGAACATTATAACCCTGATAAGAAACATTTGGGTATGATTCTGAATGATGATACAGAGCAAAATTTAAGACGATCAAATAGACTTTCTAAATCTGTGGTGGAATATGGTGAAAATGTGTCATACTTCAGTGTGACAGATTTTGAGAATCCGACAAATGTTAAGGAGGTTTTAGCTAGGCCGGATGCTGAATGATGGAAAATAACCATGAAAGAAGAACTGGAGTCATTCGAGGAGAATGAGGCCTGGGAGTTAATGGATTAACCTAAAGGTGCCAGGGTAGTGGACAACAAGTGGGTGTTTAAAAGAAAGGCCAATAGTGCGAATGATGTGATTTATCGTGCCGCGTCTTATTGCGAGAGGTTTCACGCAAGAGCAAGGTGTTGATTATGAGGAAATTTTTTCACCATTTGTGCGACATTCGACATTGAGACTTTTAATTGCTAAAGATTAATCTAGATATCACACATTTAGATGTTAAGACTGCGTTCTCAAGTGGAAATTTGAAGGAACAGGTATTCATGAAAATATCTGAGGGGTATGTACAAAACAATTTTAGTGACAATAAGGATTTAAAGTTAAATAGGGCTATTTACGGGCTTAAACAGGCGTCACGAGCATGGAATGACAGGGTAAATAGTGTTTTATTAGATTTAGGCTATGAAAAGTCAGATTTAGAGCCATGTTTATTTACAAAAAGAAACGTTGACAAAACTTTGACAATTGTAGCTCTTTACGTAGATGAATTTGTATTTTCAAATTGTGAGCGTGAAACCGAATTTTTGAAAAATGAGTTATGGCAAAAAATCAAAATCAAGAACTTGGGTCATGCTAGGCAAATTTTAGGGATGGAAATCCAAATTGATAAGGAAAATCAGATTATTTCTTTGAGTCGAGAGAAATACATTGATCAATTATTGCTAAGCCATTTTGAGATGACAGATTGCAAACCTGTCAAAACTCCGTTAGAAGTAAAATTAAGTACTGAGAAAACGAATGAAAACGTGTCTGATATTCCTTACCAACAGCTTTTAGGTAGTTTGATGTATTTGGCGGTACTAACGAGGTCTGATATTGCTTTTGGTATGAGTTATTTAAGTCGATTTAATACGAGTCACAATGAAACTCATTGGAAATATGCTGAAAGAACATTGCGCTATCTTAAAGGTACCAAGAGTTATTGTTTGAGGTTTTCAAAGAAAGAAACAGAACTTGTAGGTTTTGTTGACGCCGGTTAGGGCAATAATTCACCAGATAGAAAATCTTATACTGGTTATGCTTTTACAATGTGTGGTTTCTTTTGCCAGTGTCAAACAAAAGACAGTTTTGCTTTATCTAGCACATAGGCTGAATATATGGCGTTATCGGAAGCTGCCAAAGAAGCTATATATTTGCGCAATCTGATATTTCAATTAACTGAAAAAAATCAATTAATTCAACTTTTTAATGATAATCAAAGTGCTTTAAATTTATCATTAATTCCTGTTTATCATAAACGCTCTAAGCATATTGACGTGCGGCATGATTTTGTAAGAGAAGCGATTTCTAATAAGCAAATTAAAGTTAGCTATATGCCGATAGATGAAATGCCTGCGGATGTATTAACAAAATGTTTGTGTATTGAAAAGTACAACAAATTTTTGAAGTTTTTAGGTATTTTTTAAAGTTATTGAGTGGGGGTGTTAAAATATCACTAATCTTTAAAAGGTAATAAACATAGGATGAAACTGTATTCTTGGCCTTCCACTTCATTTTGCGTGGAACTCTGATAAACACAGAAATGCTTAGTCTCTTATGTGTATGTCGCGTCGCCTGAATGTAGATCGATATATGCTTAAAATATAAAGTTAATTATGGTTTATCACCTCAATGAGAACGTGTGTTTTATTTGTCCTAAGAATTCCCCTTATCTTTTTTCGGTTAATCCCTCTGTTAAAGCCTCAAACGGCTCAAAATTAAAGTTGTTGAAAGATATAACAAGATTAATATTTAAACAAAAATATTGTATCATTTTCTTTATATCAGCTCGAGCAATAATACACAATAATTATAAATACTGTGATCTTATTTAAATTTAGAGCAATTTTCATTCATTTTCTACTTTAAACGACCATAGAAAATTAAAACATTATTTATACTTTTTCGATTGACATCGGATATTTCAATTTGTTTCCAATTCAACGATTCCACGCTTGCAATAATTATTATTGAAATTGTCGATAATATATTTCCCTGTCATTGTTTAATTATAATTAACAATTTCAATTGAGTTTCTATCTATAATAAATTATGGTTTTATCAATACGAATACATTGGTTGCTATAAATTTTGTAGGATGATAGGGATTAATTTACAAAACTATTTGCCTACCCTTGAGTGAAAGAATGTTTAATTTTCAACACTCAAATATTTTTCATAATAGCTGATTCAATTAAAACCGGTAGCAATCCTTTTAGAAAAAGTTAGTTTTGTCTGCAAATCTGTCTATTAGCATTAATTACATCATCATGGCCAATGAATAAGATAATATATTTGGAGTTGATCGTAATCAAACTGATTTAAAAAAATATAGAAAAAAAATTGATGATTTTCAAATTTAACTTACAGATTTATTTTGCTATTAAATACACTAAATTTAAATGGTAATGCTTCACTGATAAATCCATTAAAAGGTATATTGGTTAGTGTTTCGAAATCAACTTAAGGGGGAATGTCGGATTGAGTTGGAGATTGTGGTAGTTGATTAATCTTAGATAAAGATTTTTTATTTGGAATTTTGAGCTTTAAGGTGGATCCTCATGCATCCGATATCCGACGATATGATGATCCGACAGTGTTTCTATTGGTTAAAATATTCGTCTTCCTATTGGTTGGATTGACAAGATTTTCGTATCCGAATTTAACAGGCAATTTGACATTCTACGCTTTCTTTTATAAACTAACTTGAAGTAATAATTTTGAATGAGACACAGCAAGAATTTCCAGAACTTTCATTTATTCAACACACAGTTAGAGGGACCCAAAGATAAGTTTTAAGCGACAAATGTACCATGATCTTGTCCTTCGTACTAAACTGAAATTACCTTAATATAAGTGCAAATCGATTGTTTATATAATCTTTATACAATGGCAAATCTCTCGCCAGTAAAAATCGATTCATGCACACGAGTGGTCCGGGTTAATGTTAATACTAATTAATATATTATTAACATTCGTAGATTTTAAAATTCTCCCTACCAATCCTCAAATAGTACAAACATCTGTCCATGGGTTACAGTCTCATTTCCTTTTATAAATTATGTTAAGCATTTTGCTGTGCCCGATTTTTATAAGTATTCGGAACCCAAAATCTTTTACTTTGATTGATTTGTTAATATGTAGTAGCAGACGCAGATGGGATACATATAACACATTATATAAGTAAACAAAACAAATAAAAAGTGAGGTTAAGAAACACACGATATCGGACAAATGTTAAAATAATTTTAACTCCATACGACATTGGATGATTTTAAAAATATTCGGATATTAATTGGCGCCAAAACATTCTTACCAATAGGAGCTCCGTCGGATCATCGTATCGTCGGATATCGGACGCATGAAAATCCACCCTTACTATCGAGTACATATTGAATCTGTGCGACATATTATGTTTAACAATTGACTTGCTTTTAGTGCGTAGCTTGGTTCGTAATTTTTAAGTGGTTGGATTTGTAACATAATCAAAGTCGATCTTGGTGAGGTTAGAGTTGCACGTGTAGGGGCATGGCCCCTACTGGGGGCAAAAAAATGAAATCCGAAGAGATTGTAAAGCCTTCAATAAGTACATCGGATAAGATTGTAAATAACGTTAATATTAATGTACCAGATGATAGAGTTAGCAAGGGAAAGTGTGATATTAATATAATGGATACTCAAGATACAACTGGAAATGGGGAAACATTTAAAGAAGCGGTTAAGTATAAATGTACGGATACGGGACCATTTATTTTTATTGTATAAAGTGAGAAGAGAAACATTGGAAATATTTATCCTTCAGACATAGGCAAAATATTAGAAAATGGTGGGATAGTTGGACATCAAAGTCTAGAAAGAAGAGGAATTAATCGTGTTGGGGTAAACTTAGGCCTTTATAGTGAGGCCAATGCATTTATTGATTATAACACATTATTAGCTGAAGGATATAAAAAGTATGTCCCGGTGAGGATGATATCTTGTAGAGGTATCATTAGAAATGTTGGGTTATCCCACTCAACGGAAGAAATTGTTGAACAAATCAAAAGTCCTTACAAATGTATAGCTGCAAGAAGATTATCCAGAAGAAGTTTGACAAAAATTCAAAATGAAGAAGGAAATTTAATAGATCAAGTAAAATTTGTCCCAACAGGGACTGTAGTACTTACCTTTGAGGGTAAGATATTACTAACTTATGTAAAAATGTTTAGAGTAGAACATAAAATTACCATTTATATCTCACCAATAGTTCAATGTTTTGAATGTTTAAACTTTGGGCACACAAAGAGGACCTGTAAAGGGAAAAAAGGTGTTCTAAATGTGGAGAGTTGGAACATGATAAAAAAGAATGCAAACAAGAAAATATTCAGTGTTACAATTGTAAAGAGAACATTTAGCCACAAGTAGGGAATGTTTGGAATATCAGAGACAGAAGCAGATTAATATACACATGGCCTGTGAAAATGTATCATTTTTTGAAGCATGTAAAAAACATCCTCAAATTAGCAGTTCGAAGAAAAATAGCAAAGGCAAGTTAAGTGAAGAAAGGAAATGGGATGTAAACTCAAATCTTTTGTCTAAAGAATTACCACCCCTCAAGACAAAAGTGGTTTCTGAATGTATAACAGTACAAGATCGAAGACGGTACATGGAGACAGGAAGAATTGATAATAGAGAAAGGTATAATAAAATAGCAAGTACAAATAAAAGAAAATTGCCCATTTCTCCAGGGTATGATAACATAGCACATCGACAATGTTTGATATTTCCTTCAGGAAGAACGGAGGGCCATATGCAATATGAAGATGCAGAAAGGTCAGGTTTGGGCAGTCAGGTGAGCAATGTAAGTTTTGATTTCAATTCAGAGATGGGAGATACCTCTTATAATGATAATAGAGTAACATTTTCCCAAATGTTACAGATTTTATCAATTTTAAAAAGCAGCAATTTAACTGAAAATGATTATTGTTCTGTAGTAAGGTTTTTGCAAGGTTGTATGGATAAAATTACATATAACAAAAATGACAGTTATAGATAAATTACTTATTATTCAATGGAATATACGTAGTGTAAATAGTAATAATGCAGATCTTTTAAATGTCATACATAATTTCAAATCACATATACTCATTTTACAGGAAACATGGTTAAAACCTAATTTTATTTTTAATATCCCTACATATAATATTTTTAGACAAGACAGAGATGACGGGAAGGGTGGTATAGTCATTTTAGTTAAATATGGTTTAAAGGTTTAAAGGTAGAATTAATACCTACAGAGAATCTGGATATACCAGATCATTGTCAGATTATGGGCATAAAAGTTATTGATAAATATAATATTTTTAATATACAGTGCTTTTCTTTAATGTCCCCCCCCCCTTTTAATTTTTGAACGGATCAATTTAAAAAAATTAAAAGTTGAGGTAATGATATTGATGAGCGAATACTATATTTTAGAGTTCAATTGACACATGAAATTTTCAAGATGGCTGCTAGGCGCCATCTTGGAAAAAAAAATTAAATAGAAAGGGGGGTCTTTTGGCACATCATTTTGAAGCCCCTGACGAGTACTTTATAACCCTAGAATATAAAATCAATAACTTTACCTACCACAAAATGGCAGTACATTTAATAATTACCTGAATACGATCAATTTAGAAAAAATTAAAAGTTGAGGTAATGATATTGATGAGTGAATACTATATTTTAGAGTTCTTGACAGATGAAAATTTCAAGATGGCTGCGAGGTGCCATCTTGGGAAAAAAAAATTAAATAGAAAGGGTGGTCTTTTGGCACAGCATTTTGAAGCCCCTGACGAGTACTTTATAACCCTAGAATATAAAGTCAATAACTAACTTTACCTACTACAAAATGGCACTACATTTAATAATTACCTGAATATGAACACACTAACATCTATATCTTTACAAATAGTTCTTATAGTGCGCCAAGCGAGTGAACCTTAACGACGACTGAGGGGGGTAGAGGACTAGCACGTAAAAAATCTTGCCTTCCCATAGTCGCACGACGTTATTCTTACCATATTATTGTTGATAATATTGACCATATTATTGTTGATAATATTGATTAGTTTAAGACGTTAAAATTA
>MU190114.1:184-10452 GCA_016904865.1 Pissodes strobi
TGTGTGTGTGTGTGTGTGTGTGAAGAAAAGTGAAATAATGAATAATGAGTGTGCGAGAGCGAGATAGTGTAGTTTGGATTTTGGAACATGGCGGATAGTGATTACCACTCTTTTTTCTTTGTATCATGGTTTTACCACAACTTCAGTGTGTAAACTTTGTGATTTATCAGAGACTATTTCGTGTACTGTGATGATTTATTTATGATAAGTAGAAACATTTGCTCAACATTTAATATGTAGGAAATGGTAAGGGAAGTAAGGTGTAGAATATGTCCGTATTTTTATTATTCTGGTAGCTCATAAGTGCGTAAAGTAAACAATGACTAGAAAATGAGCTTTAGCTTCAAAAAGCAGGACGAAAGAAAACATTTATTGGGAATGTTTGGAATCAGATTGAAGAGAAAGTTATCTTTGAAGTGAAAACTTCTTTAGGCGCGCTCAGCACTTTTTTTTGTGATGGTTGAATGAGACTGAGCCGTCATGTAACGCCGGCACGTAACGCTCTTTCTACTGGACAAGATGGTGAATGCGCTTGTTATAATTATTACTGCTTTGCCCCGCTTGTTACTGCCTGGCATGTTCCCTTATAGGTAGAGGTCTGAAATTTTCAGGGAATGTAGCAATGGATGAGGCATGGGTTTTTAGCAAAAGTGAGGACAGAAGATTGTGGCAAGATGATAGTCAGTACAGTAATTTAAAAAGAGGAGGAAGTGGAATATATGATACGTTACGTTATTGTTAATCTCGGAAATAAAAATGGATTTGTGACAAATGCATCCCTAGTTTTTAAATGTAATAAGAAAACAGGTGATTATCACGTAATATGAATACCGTAAAATGAAGTTACTTTGCCCCATTCATTGCCTGTAAGAGGAGTTTAATTTTAATTTATTTTTTACACGTAGCAAAGATTCGTATACTATCAAACAAACTGCAGCGTTTTAAAGGTTGCCTATCAAGCTATGACGACGACAAGAAATTCTATATCACATCCAATCTTAAACATTTAAACAAACAACCGGACAGTAAAGCAGTGGCGGCTCGTCGTCTAAGCAACTGAGGCTGGACCTCACATGTAAAAATAACAAAATAAGTTGCCTTGTCGAAAATTAAACATTTAATCAAATCATAAAAAAAAAATTATACCTCGGTACTTATTTTCGCTTGGACAGTGAACACCCTCGGTCACTTACAACATCAAAAATTGCGACTGCATGCACGTAACTTTTTAAGCTAGTGCTGACGGCAAGGCGGTGTTTATTTTGATTCCTCATACAAATATTTTTTTGCTGAAATGCTTAATTTGGCAGGTTGGGCGAGAACAATAATTTGGATTAGGCGCTCGCCCAACCACGCCCAAGTTTAGCGGTGCCATTGGTTCTCCTATTGTTACTTTACGTGCCTTGCGTACAAATTATTTAAACACAAACTCATTAATAAGTTTTCGTAGTGTAGTGGTTATCACGTGTGCTTCACACGCACAAGGTCCCCGGTTCGACCCCGGGCAGAAACATATCTTTTTTTAAATTTCCGTTTTCGCCAAATAAATTTTAAATATTATTATTAAGTTGTTTACTTTTTTAGTGCTAAATACTTCCCTCTTACGCTTTACTTGAAACTGCAATAGGTTCTAACTTATGAAAATATTCTTAAATTAAACGTTAATAAGAAGTTAATGAGAGTGGATCGACAACTGTTCAAAGGCCACCAAAATAATTAGGGTAGGTATTTCTGGGACAAAAACTCTAAATGCATCTCTGTTTCGAAAGCTTCAGAAAATGTAAAAATATCAATGACTTGACAAAAATCTACGCCAAAAACTGTATTAAAAGACACTTTCAGTTTTGCAATGAATTCTGCAGTGTCGTTACTTTCTCCCAAAAATGCTGGTTTGCCAGACCTCAAAGAGTGGTATTAATAACTACTGACTTTTCGTGGATAAGGAATCAAAATATTGCTTCTATTACCTAGGTCATTCAAGTCATAGATCTCTGAAAGCACTTACCATCGTTAAGGGAATCGGAGTTGTTCTTTTGTGTTTTCCGACAGCAGACTTCAACCTCTGGACGTAAGTTTTTGTTTAAGCGCATGTTATAATATGGAATTACTTCCTCTGGTTAAAAACCATCCAGGAAGGACAATCACTGCTTATCAAATTGCAGAACTATTTATAGAATTATTTTGCAAAGCATCACCAAAAACAGTTGGCCATCCCCCAAGTAGGGGAAAGTATGATAAAATGGGGAATCTGATAAAACGGGGTACCACCCAATTAAAAGGAAACTAGTGGTGCCATCTGCCAAAAACCGGTAGAGCTGCTTCCTAAAACAGTTGAAACGGCAACGTTTCTATATCACATTGTATTTACGAATAGAATGGCAGCGTGTCGCGCGTTTGTTCCTGAACGGATCGAATTTCAACGACAATAGCGATAATTGATTGATCGGTTTTTCCGTTGTTTGAATTTTATTCAAACAACGGTTTTTCTAACAAGTTGTACAGGCCAAAATCGCAGGTAAGTTTAATTTATATATAAATTATGTTAGCTCGGTTGTTTAGGTATGGAAATGTGTTATTAGTTTTCGTTCAATTATTTGTTTGATTGGGATGCCATAGTGAATAGCCTATCAATTCCGAGTTTGACAAAATGGGGAGGAAAAGAGTTGTATAAAAGCGGGTACCCAAATTTACAGCTATAGTTATGCTGAATCCGGTCGGCTATATCTTTTCATGAAGTAATGACAACTCTTACTAATTTTCATGTGTTTTTGCATGGTTCAAGAATGTCTTATTCGAGGTACGTACGAAAGACTGACCGCCACTCATGGAGGCAATGGAGGAAGCTATACAACAAGTTGTGTCTGGAAGCTGGAAGTTAATTTTTTTTATTAATAATATGTTAAAACCTTCATTAAAATCTTCTTAAATGTACTCTGTTTACGTTCCTTTAACATCACCTTAATAAAATCTGCTAAAACTAAAACTAAACTGGCTTCTAAGCAGTTACCCCATTTTGTCAGACCAGGTCGATAAAACGGGGAAAAAGCATGCTTCTAAAAAAATGATTTCAGGAGACACAAATTTAAATTTTAACATTTAAATCTGCCGTTACGTTAGAAAGGGACCTATAGGAATCCATATTAATATAATGTGATTTCTATATATCGTGGCGTCCAGTCGCTAGAAATAAAAACAATTCACCTACTCCATTTTATCATACTTTCCCCTATTGCCTAATAACGTACCAAATTCGAAAACTCCAATCTTAGCCCTTTTCAAAAAAAATGCTAAATATCTAAAAATTACCCGAATGAGGGTTAAATAACCGAACGTAGACAGCTTTGAACGTTTTTACATGCGGAGATAGCTTTGAGTGTTACATGCGTAGACAGCTCAGTCTTATTGACTATACAGAAAAAACTGTGCTGAACGCGCTAAAAAAAATTCACCTCAACAGCTATATTTGGTGAGTTGTCATTTATTTAATCGGAATCGTGTGAAAGAAGTAATGTATTGAACACAAGAACCAAATTCTTGGTTTTGACATGCTTTTCAAATATTAATGAAGTGAAAGAAAAATTAAACTTTCAGAGGAGAAGAATGTTAGAAAAGACAGGTTTTTGGAAAGCTTTTAAAGCAATTCCGTAAACACAAATTTTGTAACGAAAATCTGGACAGGGATAATGAAAGGGAAACCTTCAACCAAAGAGTTGGAAACGATGAAAATGATGCCGTGGTTAGCATTTTCTGCAACTATCACTTAAAAAATATCTTTTCAAGGGGGACGTGATCTATGGAAAATGGACGCACTAAGTGTGCTGATTTATTGGACTCTTGTTTTGCTTTACTTTCATAGCATAAATGAAACCAGGACACAACATAAGAAAATGAAAAAGTGAAACTTGATGAATTGCCACTTATTCCATCGGGATCGTGTGAAAGAAATAATGTAAAGGAGGCAAAAGGCAAATTCTTGGTTTTAACATGCTTTTCGAATATAAATGAAGTGAAAGCGAAAATAAATATAAATTTACGGAAGAGAAGAATGTTAGACGACAGACGACAGGTTTTTGGAAAGCGTCTAAAATAATTCCGTAAAGACAAATTTTATAACGAAAATCTAGACAGTGATAATGAGCCAAGGAGTTGGGAATGATGAAAATGATGATGTGGTTAGTATTTTCTGCAACTATGACTTTAAAAATCTCTTTTACAAGACGAATAAGATCTCTGGAAAATGGACGCACTAAGTGGGCTGAATTATTGACTCTTGTTTCGCTTTACTTTCATAGCATAGATGAAACCAGGACACAACATAAGAAAACGAAAAAGTTAAATTTGATGAATTGCCACTTATTCCATCGGGATCATATGAAAGAAATAATAAAGAGACAAAAAGCAAATTCTTAGTTTTGACATGCTTTTCGAATATTAATGAAGTGAAAAAGAACTAAAGTTACCGAAGAGAAGAATGTTAGACGACAGGCTTTTCGAAAGATTCTAAAGCAATTCTGTAAAGACAAATTTTATAACGAAAATCTAGACAGTGATAATGAAAGGGAAGCCTTCAGCCAAAGAAGTGGAAACGATGAAAATGATGCCGTGGTTAGTATGTTCTGCAACTATCACTTTAAAAATCTCAAGACGTACAAGATCTGTGGAAAATGGACGCACTAATTGTGCTGATTTATTGACTCTTGTTTTGCTTTACTTTCATAGTATAGAAGAAACCAGGACACAACATAAGAAAAGGAAAATGTTAAATTCGATGAATTGTCACTTATTCCATCTGAATCATGTGAAGGAAATAATGTAAAGGATGCGGTTTTGACATGCTTTTAAAATATTAATGAAGTGAAAGTAAAAATAAACTTACAAAAGAGAAAATGTTAGAAGATAGGTTTTTGGAAAGCCTCTAAAGCAATTCCATAAAGAGAAATTAACGAAAATTTGGACAGTGATAATGAAAGGGAAACTTTCAACCAAGGAGTTGAAACTGATGAAAATGATGTCGCGATTCGTATTTTCGGCAACTATCACTTTAAAAATCTCTTTTGGAGGAGAACATGATCTGTGAAAAATGAACGCACTAAGTGTGACGCCGTATTGACTCTTGTTTGCTTTACTTTCATATTTCATAATGTAGTTTAAGCACAATAATCGTAATTTTAGGAAAATGGCATGGATGGCTTTTTATAAGCAAATATTGAGAATATCCAGTCCTATTTCTATTTTTAAGATATTTTATAACTAAATAGATGTAGTAAGCTTTGGTACAGGTTTCAAAATTATCCAATATTTTTTTAATGATTTACGGCTTTCCTTCCTTCCTCTATGCTGGGGTTTGGAACCTTCAGCAAAATGCACTAAAGCAAAGTTTTATCTACAATACCGAAACAGAATTTTTGCACTTTTTCTGAGTGCAAAAATTCTGTTTTAGTATCGTAGATAAAACTCTGCTTTAGTTTCTTCCTCTATTATTTTCTTGATTCAGAACTAACCCATATTGTCAATTGGTGAACAAAATACAAACATTTGCAATTCGAATTTTAGTTGCAGTATGAAGGCATGTAGAACAGCAAGTTCAAAGTCCCCGGATTTAAAATTATTAATGGTCCAATTATCTATTTTGATGTGCATTTTTTTCACACTTAAAAGCAAGGCTTATTTAATTTTCAGTGGTGTGTATATTTCACATCGTTATTAGTTATTATTAAAGTTTAATTATAATATTTCTCATGGAATCTATAGTCTTTCACAATAAAATGAATAGAAATTAGTACATATAAGGTCCCAATTTGTTATGCCAATTTCGACTAGGAAATTTATTTTTTCCTTACCTTTTTGGACGTCTGGCTGTTAAATGTCCAAAAATATGACACCAGCAACACCAGGACAACGATAACGACACCAAATGTGTCGTTGTTTTGTTCAAACACCACGCTCCGCGACGTTCTCTCGATTTACTTCTCCCATTTTGCGGCATCTTACTCTCTTTTATACCCCCAAATTCCAAATAAGTAGCGTGGAGCGTCGTCCCTTCATTCTTTTTCTGGAATACGAAATATTATTCTATATTTTTTGGAAATTTTGTTTAAAGTATCTAACTATTTCAATTCTGAATAAAGGATTATTCCAAAGACAATTCCTGCTATGTACGGGGCAGCGAAAGAAATTGTTGTTCCTTGTGTGTCAAGGTTGCTTTTCCGTGCACTCGAGGGTTAATTTATCACCTTGAAATACCTGCCACTGATGGCATGTGAGTATATTTTTGTCTGCAATTTTGTTATTGCCCATTGATGAATTTGATCGGGATTTTGATGGTATTTCTGAAGAAATTTTAGAATTAGCAAAAAGTGTGAACTTAAAACTGCTGCCTGAAAATTCATCGTTCCGATATATATTGATGATTAAGAAGAACATATAAGAGGTTTTCTAAAGATCGCATTTCGCAAAAAGGAAAAGGTAGGACGGAAGTAGGAAAAGTCAAAAATTTTGACGATAGGAGATCGAAAAATGCATGAGGCAGGATCGTGCAAAAAAAAGATAGCACTTTCCGCACTTGTTACGAAAATGCCTATTTTGCGCTCTCCTCAATAGCTAAGATAAAATGGACTTTACATCCAGATCATCCTGTACCTGATCCATGCGCGAATATGAATATTCCATTCCTTTTTATTTTTAAAACAAACTTCTCACTCCTCGCACAAGTCTCTAAATTGAGCAATTTTCCTAAAGATAAGTTTGATTGGATTATAGAGACAGGATAAATAGGAAAATGGGAATGTTTCTTTAATTAATATGTCCTACAGTCTCGATTACAAGGGGAGCTTCCTTGCTGTTTCTTGTCTGATTAGATTATATTCAATTGAATCACTCATCAAAAGAAAATTATAATCAGTCTTTTTCTTATAAGCGTCAAATCTATTTTGAGTTCTGGATTGCGCTTTGGCTCCAGTGGTGTAGACATTTTGAATGAAAGAAAACAAAAACGAAGAAAAGTAAATATCAATATTACACATGGTACCGTACAGTCGCACACGGTTCGATTCGCGTCAACATTTTAAAGCAATTTTTACGGAATAATAGTCGTAGAATACCAGTTTTAAAAGATACGATTTTAGCGCACGGGGCGCGGCTAAAAAACAATTCACGAAGTGTGGAATTTCACAAGTGCGCCTAAACGTCTTATAAAATGAGTGATATACATAGTTTGCTATTTTGCCTTAAATGATTAAAAAAAAAAAATGTAAATGTAATGTTTTTTTTTATTAAATATTCTCACGAAGGATTTTAGCATTCCAAGGTTAGTAACTAATTTGAATGTTACATTTGAAAATCAGGCTTTTATTTCATCCGCCATTATCATCATATAAAAATCGTGTACAGGGTGATCACGTATAATGTTACCCTCCTTTAACCTATTCGTTTTTCGCACTAGCAAAGAATGTTAAACAAAAAATTTGCAGGAATTTATGTAAACTATTTGCAAAATATATATATTTGTATCTAAAAGGTGTTGCAAAAACGACTGACACTTTAGTGTGGACACGCACCGGCCGCAACTATTTGTTGTGCAACGTTGCGATATTTTTTTGTTGCGCAACGAAATGTTGCAATGAAAAGTCGATACATTTTCACATGCAACATTTGGGTTGCAACAAATAATTATCTCAGTACATAATCATAGTCATGCATCGTGCTATGATCACTGTAATCACTATTACAGTTAGAAGGAGTTTAAAGGTTCCATCACTTTTTCTTTCTAGCGTCTAGTTTGTTAACATCAGGGACTAGACTCTTAAAGAAAGTTAAAGTGGGGTCGTCCAGTTCTGAACCTTGGCTCTGAGCTTGAGTAGTGAGCTATTCAACCATAGGGCCTGCGACCACTTCGGCAGCAGAAGGTTTTTTATTCTTTTTTCTTTCAATCGATGGCTTTGCAGTTGCAGTATCATCCTGTCGTTCAATGGTACCTATTTGTGACTGAAATTTTCCTCATTTTCCAAATTATCTTGTGTTTCTTCATTATCTACGACACCATGAGACGTCGAAGGAATAGATGTATTTGTTGCCGAGAGATTACTTATCATTTTCCGTTGTCGCCCAGCCTAGGTTTTCAAAAACGACATTGCACGAGCCAAATACCATTTTTTCTTCTTAGCAGCAGACCCGGTAGCCCCTCGAATGTTGCGAAGAAACTGACGACTCCTCTTCGGCGGCGCAACATCGCGCTCTTGTTGCGACACGATGCGAAACATTGCATGGCACCGTTGCACGCGGTGCGCGCCTATTCCATCTGATTCCAAATGAAATTTGGAGCCTGCAACGTTGCGCAATGTTGCGAAACGTTGCGCAACAAAAAGTTGCCGCCGGTGCGTTTCCACACTTACATACCTATTAGTAAAATTCTAGATTCTGCTTTCAATTCTAAACATAATGTAAGTATACAAAAAACTGTATACAGCGCAGCAGTTGCTCTTGCTCTACAAAGCGCAAATAAGACCGTGCTTAGAATATTGTTCACACATCTGGTGTGTCGCACCAAAGCACACCCTAAAGCTGCTGGATTCCATTCAAAAGAGAGATGTGCGTCTTGTCGGCGACCCGGAGTTGACCCAGAATCTGGACAGTCTGGAACACCGCAGACATGTGGCCGAGATGTCCCTATGTTTTACAGATACCGCCTCATCCCGCCCTTGGCAACGCCTGTCAGACAGTCACGACAGACGGCAAGAGCGCACCAGTTCGTCGTACAACTGGAAACACCTAGAACATCCGCTTTACAAGAACTCCTTTGACTGGCGCACTACATCACTATGGAACTCCCTCCCAGGACATCTGCTTCCCCTAATTACAACCTACAACTATTCAAGAACCGTGTCAATCAACATCTTTGCACACACACCGCTCGTCGAGCGCCATAGGATCTCCCTTTAGTGTGTGTGCCACTACCATTAAAAGTATATATATATAATAACTAAATCAATGATTTAATAAGTAAATCATTGATCTAAATTGCACCGATTTTAACTTATTAACGTTTGAAAGGTCAATGGTATAGGCAAGAACAAAAAATTATGTGCCTCACTTTTATAAACACACAACTGAGGTGAAACTTCTGAAAGAGATATTCTGAGTTTATATTTTTTTAAGCTTTTTTCCTCAATTTTTGCCCCCGGTTTCGACACTTTTTAAAAAATTTTTTTTGTTTTCCCAATTTTTTTTTTCATAAAACTTTTTTTTTCTTTTTATTTTTGCCATCCTCGACCTCGTAGCTCAACTCCTTTGCATTTTTTTCGCGCACCTACCCCCCTGAAACTAGGGCCCCGGTCCCCCCCTCCCCCCATACGGGAAATGAGGCGCAGGCGCACCTACCATAACAATGTCGATCCCGTAGCTCTTCCCGTTATCCCGAAATTAATTGTTTTAGTTTTTACTTCTCCCCCTTCTCCTGGCCGAACGGGTAGGGGTACGGGGTCCAGTTTTCGTCCAGGATCCTCATTTTACCTCGGCTACAATCATGTCCTGAAAATGTCAGCCCTCTAGCTATACTAGAACATGCTTCATTAAAGTGTTTCACTTTAATTTCCGTTTCATTTGATTTTTTCTCCTATCATGCGGGCGGCTTGGGTTCGGTTCCCGTCGGTGGATGCATATTTTTTTCTACTTTTTTTTAAGATTATGTTTGTTTTTTTTTTAATTTGGGGTATTTTCAATTAGTTTTGTTTGGTTGCGCCCCGGAGCGAGCGAAGCGAGAAGTCCTAGACGCTTGTAAACTAACGCACCCGTATTCTGCGCATGCGGAAGCCAGGAAGCCAAAGTAATATTCCTGTGTGTAGACACGAGTATAATCTTATCATAATATTTTTAACATCTTTAAACGCACCACTGTGTAAAGTAATTTGTTTTTATTTTAATTTATATTATTTATTTCTCGTAAAAAAATATTCTATGTAACCCATGCGTAAAAAAGGGAGAGTGTACAGGGTGTTCACCCATAATGTCCCCCCCCCCCTTTAACTTTGGTAATTTTTAAGCTACAAAAAATATAAACAAACAAAATTGTAGGGTTTTTTATGTAGTTTTTGCACACGTAAACAAAAAAAACAAAAATTGTATAGTATACAGGGTAGATCAAAAAGAACCATTTTTTTAAATCTAGCCCCCATTTTTTATTCGATTTTTCGATTCTACATTAAAAACCCTACAATTTTGTTTTTATATTTTTTTTGTAGCTTAAAAATTAACAAAGTTAAAGGGGGGGGGGG
>MU190114.1:10552-25696 GCA_016904865.1 Pissodes strobi
GGGGGGGGGGGGGACATTATGGGTAAACACCCTGTACGCTTTTACAAACTTGTTGCATAAATAACTGTTTTACAACCTAAGTTAAGTTACTTCCACTGACACGCTCACGCTCACCCAGAATGAGGAGCCTTTTAAGATTCTTTACAGTCATACGCCATTATGCTATATTAGTCGCATTTTATTGGTGGATTAACGTCACTTTCACTTTATCCAGAGGTAAGGAAGAGACTGGTAACTGGCCCCGTAAATTTATCCACTGTTCTTTGTCTCTTTTTGTTTCACGTAACTCCCTATACTTATTTCCTTGTCATTCATCTAGGCAAGCGTACGTAGGTGGAGCAGTCATCGTTTTTCTCGTGGCTGCCAAGTTGCCTCCAGTTTCTGTACTTATATAAATTTTGATGTTCTTTTTTTGCTCACGTTTGATTAAGGCTGATTTTCATATATAGGACTGTGCGCCTACCATGCTGCGGCCGTCGCGGGTATTCTACTTTTTCACAATAGGATTGAAGGTCGTAGCACAGTCCTATATGTGAAAATGTAAATAACAGCTTCAGTGCGTTTTATATGGAACATACAATTTTTCGATTTACAGTGACAACGACACGGTAGGTGCACAGTCGGTGCGCAGTCCTATATATGAAAATCAGCCTTTAAGAAACGAAAGATACCATGAATCAAAAATTTTCAATTTGACAACCCTGCACTAGAACGGTGACGCGGACTGACGCGCGCCGATGAGGAGCCAGGTTTGGTGGTTTGGCTTTTTTGTAATGTTGACTTTGTTTGGTTTTGCTGTTTACGTAAATTATTGACTTTTATTAGTGATTACAATGTATATTATTTAATTTGTGCTTTTTAACAGACGACACTTTTTTTAAATTAATTTTTGCTTTTTTTCAACTTTTTTTTTCATAAAGCATTTTTTTTACCATTTTTGCCATCCCCGACCTAGTAGCTCAACTCCTTCGCCTTTTTTTTCGCCGAAAACCGCGTTTCTCTAACTTTTTTTTTCTTCACTCTCGCCGCCAGGTGTATCGCTAGCGATACACCGAGGGTGTTCAGCTGTACGCCACGTGTATCGTTAGCGATACACCAAACACCTTTATGTTTAAATTACGGTGTGTCTATAAGGATACACACTGCGTGTATTTCGCTTTATGAGTCGATTGTCGTGGCCCATGACATTAGAAAAGCACAAATGGTTTTGGCCTATGATGATTTTTTGTGCCTAACGGCCTTTCATAATAACACGTATATACAAATTTAGTATGTATTTGCATTTTTTATTGATAGCAAAAAAAGAAAAAACAAGAAAAAGCTTAGTTGAACAGTATAAACATAGCATACTACAAAATGTTTGTAAAATACTTAATGTGTTTCATTGAAACACGTTTTACATAGGTAAGTGCTATTTCACATTTATCGCATACAGTTATAACCTGGGCAGCTATTTTATTTTTTCCATCAATGATTTCGCCGTGTTTGCCATACTTCTTGTAGCACGAAGAACACCTGGCTCTCTTTTTTGTCGGCTATGTAATTAGATGATGATGAAAATATAATTTTCTCTCGAAACTCGGAAATTGTTATTTTGTTTGGTGACAAAGTATTTTCGCAATATAAACAGTAAGCATTTACTATTGCTGTTCCCCAAATGACTTCAATCATGAGTTTTCGATACCATTTGGTGCATCGCCTAAGCGCTGTATTATAAGATGCCAGCTGATCACTAACGTCAACAGAAAATTTGCCGGAATCATAATCGACAATACATAGGGGTTTCAACTTATCAGTTTGATGCTTCCTATTTTGGAATCTCGCCATATCCGCTCCCGAGTGAAGAGTAGTCAACATCCTGGCATCTCGTTGATCTTTCCATTTGAGGATGGTAATACCTTCGGGCGACTCCCTTGATATGCATTCACCTTTCTGTAGTTTAGCGTTTTGAATCTCCACAGGAATATATTTTCGATTTTGCCGCAAAGTTCCAACAACATGTTTTCTTATCAAGGAGTCGATAGGCCAAAGGAATACTGGTATAAAAGTTATCGATATAAAGAGTTCTGCCCTCATTTAGTAAATCTTTTATCAACATCATGACAACACATTCAGAAGCTGATTTTCCTTAATCATTCACGTCCTTGCCTATATACACAGATAAATTCCAGGTATAGCCTTTACTAGTACACACTTTATAAAGTTTTATCCCGTAACCGTGTAACGATGACGTTTAGACGGGATATACTGTCGAAAACTAAGACGACCCCTCCAAGGAACCATGGTTTCGTCAACGCACATCTTCTGCCCTGGAGTATAAGCCTTTTTGAAGTTCTCTATGAACATGTTTAGAACCTTTTCACATTTCCGTAATCGATTATCTGGTGTTGCTTCTTCATTATCAGCTAAGTGCCAGAATTTTAGCAGAAGTTCGAATCTATTTCTGGGCATTGTCTTGTCTTCCTTGGTAAGTTGAATGAGTACACCTCACTTGTATTCCAGTAATCACTGGGCTTTGGCAATTCATTAAGAATCATCGGCAATGTGTGTTTGTCATCTTGGCTTTCTATCGAATAGTTGTTGTGTTGCGTAAAGATTCGTTTCGTCAACCATCACTGATATAATTTGATTAGTAGAAAAATGGGAGAAATAATCTATAGGGTCTGCTAGAGCCAAAATTCCACTAATGGTTTCATCCATTCCAGGTTTTCCAACAAAAGAAAACCTCTGTTGAGTTCCGACTGGATTACCCCATGCAATGTCTGAGAAATTACGACCAGTATTCTGTGTGGTAGTGCCTTACCACGTGCTGCAAATCTGGCCGGTGGTAAGTCATCGTCATCAAAATTATCACTACTGGAAACTGGACTTGAACGTCGAAGTAGAATACCTCGTCTAGGAATTTTGCAAGGTGGAACACGTGAGGGGGCTTTCTGTAATCCAGATGGTTCCGGCATTTGGTCATCATCACTAGAATACTGAGAACTTTCGGTGTCATAATTCGGGTCGGCATCTGAATCATCAAGATCTCCGTCACTCACATATTCCAATTTTCTATTATCACTAAAATTATCTAAAATTTCAGCTAGTTCATCATCATTGTAAAAGTTCTTGTTTTTTTGGCGATTTTACTTCTTCCATTTTTACACAGCTGTCTGCACTATTATTGTCTTTTCACTATTATTGTTTTTGCACCAGTATTTTATTTACACTATTATTGTCTTTGCACTATTATTGTCTTTACTCTATTGTCCTAACCTTCCCTCAATCTCCCAATTTGTTTAGCTGGAACAAACAAACATTTTAGAAACTGTATTAAAACATCAAATACTTCGGAACCAACCCTAGTGTATCGCTAGCGATACACCCAACCGTCACAGGCCACGTGTATCGCTAGCGATACACCGGAGTTTTTTTGCAATATTTTGCTAAAAATAAATGCTACAGCGTTTATGCAGGTTTTTGAATGAGACAAAAAACTAACCCCACTTTTGGCCTGTGATAGTAAAATGAGTCAAAACCCCTTGGCAGCGAGAGTGTTACGTAAATTATTGACTTTTATTAGTGATTACAGTGTATATTATTTAATTTGTGCTTTTTAACAGACAACGACACTTTTAAAATTTATTTTTGCTTTTTTCAACTTTTTTTTTTCATGAAGCATTTTTTTACCATTTTTGCCATCCCCGACCTCGTAGGTCAACTCCTTCGCCTTTTTTTTCGCCGAAAACCGCGTTTCTCCAACTTTTTTTTTTATTTTTTTTTCTTATTTCCTTTTGTAACACTTATTAACTGTCCGAATAATTTTTAACGTTTTTCAATTTTTTCACAACTTTTCGAATATTTTTGAGTATCCGGGGGATGCGGGTATAATTCAGTGATCTTCACTTGTCAGATTTTCGATCCGAGGCTCCGTTGCAGAGATATTAAAACGGTTCTTTTCTCAAAATCCCCCCTTAAATTAGAGCCCCGGCCCCCCCATTTGGTCAAAGATCCCCCCCCCCCCCCCCATGAGGCGCACCTACCATACAAATTTCGACCCCGTAACTCTTTCCGTTCTCCCGAAATTAATTATTTTAGTTTTTCTTCTCCCCCCATCTCCTGGCCGAACGGAAGAGGGGGGGGGGGGTAGTGGTACGTCGTCCAGGATCCTCATTTTACCCCGGCTACATGTCTTGAAAATTTCAGCCCTCCAGCTATACTGGGATATGCTTCATTAAAGTGTTTCACTTTGATTCCGTTTCATTTGATTTCCGTTCCATTTTTTCGGACTTACCATCACCACGGTATAATTGCTTATACTGTGCCATCACCCTCGCTAAAGAAGTTTCACTTCAGTAGAATAAAAAGGTCCATTTATAAACTCGTAAAGTTCGTAATGTTGAGGTTGGAAAGTTCATAGTTGGTGAGGTTCAGAGTTCGGAGTTTAGAGTTCATTTTATGGCATTTATAAACATCACCAAGAAGTTGGGAAAGTTCATATTTGATTGGTTAAAACTCATAACCAATAGAATTTCGGGCATTAAACATTCGCTGTGTCTAGACTCCCGGTACCGGTATCCGAATAAATCCCGGTAAAATGATGACGTATATATAATGACGTAAAAATCTACCGGTATTTATATCAAGCTATGCTAGCCTCCCGGTACCGATGTCCGCATAAATCCCGGTATGTATTGATGACGTAATATTCTGCCGGTGTTTCTATTAATCCCGTTAAATTTTATAAAATAATTAGCGTTTAAAGATCCTTTACAGGCGTAGCCGACTATATCAAAATCGGCCTCTCCTATTGGTCGATCCGCATGACCCTCCGCTCGCTTCGCTCGCTACGGGGGCTCAAGAAAAGGAAACTAACTAGGTGCTAACCCAATCTAACCCAAGACATACCCAAAATCAAGAAAAAAACTGTTTAGAAACATAATCTTTAAAAAAAATAAAAAAAAAGCAATGGGTTCGAACCCGTGCCGTCCAGGTGAGACCCAACTATCTAAACCTCTACACCACGACAGCTCTTGCGACAAATTGATTGCATCACGAAGACATATTGTAATACGAGAACAAAATCTACCGGGATTATTGTAAATACCGGTAGACCATTACGTCATCATACCGCCATTATATTTTACCGGGATTTATTCGGATACCGGTACCGGGAGGCTAGACACAGCGTTAAACATTTGTAACCTGGTAAGGTAATCGAGATTGTACAGTGTGTCCCAAATTCGAGCCTCATCATTGGGATCTTGGAAACTAGAAGAGATACGAGGTCGGTTAAATTGAGGCAAAGTTGCGCAATTTGATGCTGATTAAAATGCCACCTTAAAAGTTAAAAAAATCCGAATACTTCCGAAGATATTTAGAAAAAACCGAATATTCGCGATTTCATTTTTATTTTTTTATGACTCTATTTGGATAGATATTACAAAATAAATTTCATATTCTCATTGCTACTTTTTCTGTTCTACAAGATGGTGTTATCAGATTTTCAAACCGACGTTTCGTCTTTGAGCTGCCATAATCAACTTTGTTTTTTTAAATACGGCCCTGGATTTTTTATTACGGACTTTAAGAGCTTCTAATGTCCCAAAACCAATGATGTATCGCACTTATTCGAAAAAATCATTTTAATGATTTCCTGGTAAAATCTTACCAAAAATATGTTTTCTGTCTCTCTCTAACACATGAGGTCTTATGGAAAATGCCATTAATATGAATTTTTCGAATAAGTGCGATACATCATTGGCTTTGGGACTTTAGATGCTCTTAAAATCCGTAATAAAAAATCCAGGGCCGTATTTAAAAAACCAAAGTTGATGATGGCAGCTCAAAGACGAAACGTCGGTTTGAAAATCTGATAACACCATCTTGTAGAACAGAAAAAGTAGCAATAAGAATATGAAATTTATTTTGTTATATCTATTCAAATAGAGTCATAAAAAAATAAAAATTAATTCGGGAATATTCGGTTTTTTCTAAATATCTTCGGAAGTATTCGGATTTTTTTAACTTTTAAGGTGGCATTTTAATCAGCATCAAATTGCGCAACTTTGCCTCCATTTAACCAACCTCGTATCTCTTCTAGTTTCCGAGATCTTAATGATGAGGCTCGAATTTGGGACACCCTGTACAAAAATGGATAATTTTGAATTATTTCTATAAGTAGCACTGATGCATCAATATCCTCAATTTTTCAGATTCGGCCATTTTCACAAAAAAGTAACAATTAACAATAAAAACAAAAAACAAAAACAGCTGTGCGACTTCAAACACGGCCACCTAAAGGCCGTGCTTCAAATGTCAAATCGGCAGTAATCGGCTATTGACAGCGATCACGTGCTTGGTTATCTCTGAACTTTGCGAACATTCTAAAAATTAGCGAACTTTTCGCCAACTGAGTTAAGAGTTTATAAATTGAACTGAATGATTTCATTACATCTTGAACTAAAATTTCAACTCCGAACTGAGTCTCAACATTGCGAACTTTTCGAGTTTATAAATCCAGTGTTAAATTTGTAAATGAGTAAAAGACACTTTTGTTATTCACTAAAATTTGCAAACCAAATAAATTATGTTTAAGTTAGGTATAGCGGAGATTAGTTGTTAGGTACACTATAGTTCAAGTCGGAAATAATAGTCAGTGACTCATTTTTAGTTTTAAGGCGCGCCTCGAGGGGTAAGGGAAGAGAGAAGGAAATTCCAGCGGCGGATACAATTGCTTTGTAAATTAATATGTTATAATAACTATATAATGGAATAGTAATAAGTAAACTTTGGCAAATATCCACTTAAAAAAATAAAGTTTATGCACATAAATATGCATGATTTTAGTCTAAAATATGCAAAAAACGTATATTTAAAATTATTCCTAAATCTAGTAATAAGCAACAAAATTGTACTACAAACAAATAGTAAAATATCCATTAAGGCTAGGAAAAAAAGAGTCATGGATGATAAGGGGTTTTTCTTATCATAAAATAGTATATTGAAAGTTGCATCGAAAGTTTACATCAAACATCAATAAAACTTTAAGTTTACTACTCGTTATCGGAGGTTTGATCAGAATTTGATTCAGAATCATTACTATCACTACTTTCGGAACCAACATTGATAATAAGAGGTTTAACTCTAACTTCGACCGTAGTATCCAAATCCCACATTTTTTGTTGAATTGAAAATGATGAATAAAAACGCAAAAATGCGATTTGCGTTGAAATTCATTTTGTTTCCAAAAGCAGAGTTTAAAAATGTAAAAATACAAACACACGAATGTTTATAATATAGTTATATAATTAAAGAAATGCATTTTTAGCAATAATATTAAACATTATCATAATTAAAGCAAAAATAAATAAAAAAATTAAGCGAGTCTGCTAGTACTCGAGACGAATGTGTAAACATATCCTATAACGACATCGGTTGTAAAAAAATGACAGTAGCAAGTTATGTTCCCAAGCGGTAACCCATCCAAGTACTAATCACGTCCGACGTTGCTTAACTTCAGTGATCGAACGAGAACTGGCATTTTAAACGGCATTATAAGATCCTTTACACAAATAGTGCACTATATAAAAATCGGCCTTTCCTGTTGGCCGATCGGCATGGACTTCTGCTCGCTTCGCTCGCTATGGGGGCTCAAGCAAAGGAAACTAACCAGGTGCTAACCCAAACTAACCCAAGACATACCCAAAATCAAGGAAAAAACTGTTTAGAAACATAATCTTATAAAGAATAATAAAAAAAAGCAACGGGGTTTGAACCCGGGCCGTCCAGGTGAGACCCAGTTGTCTAAACATCTACACCAAGAGACCTCTTGACAGAAATCGTTTACATCACGAAGACATATTGTAATACGAGATGGATCGACCAATAGGAGAGGTCGATTTTTACATAGTGCACTATTTGTGTAAAGGATCTTAAAAAGCTTTTCAACGTGCTATGGTCCTTACCTGTACATTTTAGCATGTTCATAGAATAAAAATAAAAACATTCGCATTTATAATATTAGTTAGGATTCTTTAATAATACGCACTGGCAGCTTCGGAGCGGATTAATTCACTGCACAAATTCGACACGAAAATCTAATGCCACCAGGAATAACATCAACATATGAACACAGCATATTTACCTTATAATCTTGGGCCGACATCCTTTGATTTGGGACAATCAATAACCAGCTTTTTCAAATTTTACTGCTTTAAACGTCTGGGCATCTGAATAATACTTTTGACAGTTCGTATAATTTAAAATAATAATATGTTTTTTTATCGTCTAAAATCCGTTTGAAACGATTTTAAATGGCAAAATTGTATATAGTACTGTCCTAGCGGCTAGAATCGATTTACACATTTACTTTCCATTTGCCGAGATTTACCCTCATACCGCCGCGTAAGATGTTTACACATCAAAAACTCAAGGACATTCAAGATTAAACTACCTCAATGTTTAGGTGTAGTTTCAACTTGTTTTGGCCCCTTTTGATGCCTTTGGTTACTTTTGGTCCATTTTGGTTAGTCGTTCAATCAACTTTCGGTTAATTTCAGTTAATTTTAATTTATTTTAATCATTTGGTTAGTCGTCCAGTCAAGTCTCAGTAAAGTTCAGTTAGTTTTAATATATCTTAGCCATTTGAACCGGATCCGGTACGTTATAAGCAATTTTCATGGTTTGGTTAGTTTTAGTTAGTCGCCAAAATTCGGTTAATTTGGGTTAATTGTTAGTTTTGATTAGTCACCTAAATTCGGTTAATTTGGGTAAGTTTTAACTTACTTCAATCTTTTTAATCTATTTCGATATATTTTAGTCCGTTTTGGTGCTTTTAATTATTTTTGGATATTTTCA
Source organism: Pissodes strobi (assembly GCA_016904865.1). Lineage (NCBI taxonomy): Eukaryota > Metazoa > Arthropoda > Insecta > Coleoptera > Curculionidae > Pissodes > Pissodes strobi. The sequence continues at coordinate 19,394 of MU190114.1, forward strand.
ATCGTTTTTCGGTTACTTCCAATTAGTTCCAATTTATTTTAGTAATTTGAACCGGTTCCGATACGTTATAAGCAATTTTAATTGTTTTTGGTTAGTTTTGGCTAGTCACTAAAATTCGGTTAATTTGGGTTAGTTTTAACTTACTTCAATATTGTAAATCTATTTCGATACGTTTTAGTCCGTTTTGGTGCTTTTCGTTAGTTTTGGATAGTCGTTCAATACACTTTCGGTTAGTTTCAGTTAGTTCCAATTTAATTAGAACTGATTCCGATACGTTAGAATCAATTTAAGTTTAAATAAACAAGCTAACACGATCTCTCACGGGTACGACGTCATGAATGTGGCAAATGTAGCATGCATTTTTTCACGATTTGAGGCCCTATTTAGGAAAACAGAAACATTTTCAATGTTAAAACAAAACGATAACCTAAACCCGCAAGCGCGACTATGCAACAGATCTCTCACAGGGTACATGCTCGTTTACTGTTGCAACGTTGCGACCTCCGCCCGACGGTCGTAAAATATCAGTAAATTTACGACCGTCGATCGCGAACCTCTGTTAAAGTACAGCTGCTTCAAATGCTCCGCGAAACGCGCGTATACGGGCCACAATGAATTTGGCAGCGGTGCACGTTTTGTGCCGGAACTCTGTGTCCGCATTTAGAATAAGCGGCATTTTGCGAGCATTTCATACTAGATTTATTGTTAAATATTAAATATTACTTTAAGCCGCTCACGTTGGTCTGTTTTCGAACGAGTGACTGACGTCACTGACTATTATTTCCGTCTCAAGGTGAAAATTATATTTTCGTTATACCTATTATTATAATTAAAATTAAAATTTTCATCATAATATTATAATTTTAATTGTTACGCCAACCAACGTCTCATTTCAATTCAATTAAAACGAATATCAAAACTCGTAATGAAGAGTAAAACGGCATTCTATATCAACTACACTTTACCGGTAGTATGAATAAACTGAAACATGAAAATGTAACGTCGGCCCATTAGCTCAGTTGGTTAGAGCGTCGTGCTAATAACGCGAAGGTCGCGGGTTCGATCCCCTCATGGGCCAATACTTTTTTCTTTTTAAAGAAATTTTGAATAGGCGATAAATATTGTTTATACGTTAATTCTTGACATTCGAATAATTTGTTTTTTCTTCAAACGTCAGAAAACATAACGTAAAAGTTCTATTTTATATTGATTAAAAAGCTCAGCGACAGAAAGTGTCTTTTGCTGCCATTCTCTATTATATATATTTTTGGAAAGCCCAGAAAATGCCTAATACTAGTTAAAATATACAGGGTGTTCCATTTAAAAAAAACATGCTTTAAAACTTTAAACCGGATGGCGCAAGAAAAAAACAAACTACGCCACTGGACTCTACGGAAAAAGTTCTATAAGCATACATTTTTAACTATCTAATATCTAAGTTAAAAGACAACTGGGGGGTGTGTCAAAAGTGATAATTTTCAAATTCACCCGGTATCTCAAAAACCAAGAGGGCTATGAAATTTTTGTTGACTGCATCACGATGACTGCATGTTTAGTTTCACAAAAAAAGTAGCACAGTGTCGCGACAACCGCAGCCCTTTATCTTTAAAAATAAGCGAGATACCCTGTATAAGTGTCGAAAAATGGACACCCTTTGCTTACTTTTTTATGGCAAGTTATGCAATTCTGGTAAATTATTCTTTTCCAAATTTCCCTCGTCGCCAATGCAATATTAACAAAATTAAACACACCTTGCACTTTTAAATAACAGTTTTTTTAATAACAGTTTCTATACTCTTAGTCACAGTCCTCCACCTTGAATCACTCCCCATGACTCAGTCATGCATGACTGAAAAGTAGAAATAATGTCTTATTATAAACATAAACACAAAAACATATTTGAAAAATAAGAAAGGACGTTTGAGAAAAATAACGCCTCAAAGCCGTCAATAATCTCAGTTTGTGTCAGATTTATACAATGCAAATGGTGCAGAATTATGATTATTCTACCACACTGCAAATGGTCAAAGTGTAATATAGTTATTAATAAGAAGTAATATAAACTGGTTAATTATATACATAATATTATCGTTCTTCAAAGCAGTACATATACTAGGATTTAGAACTAAATAATAACGGATTATATTTTTGTCTTGTGCAAACTATGTTGACGATATGGTGAATGTGCCAGAATTTTTCACATGGGCTGGGTATTTTTTGGCCGCCTCCCTGAGGAGGCCACTTCAAATCAGAAGACTAATAATTGCCTATGTAGACATGGCAAAGTCTGATTTGATGTTTAAAATGACCATGGCTTCCATGCCATTCTGCTTTACTCTGTTGTTGATCACAAATTCAGGGCCGGATTACCCACTGGACTAACTAGGCTATAGACTAGGGGCGCAGGCAGTGGGGGCGCCGCGAACCCGGCGCCCCACGAATGTCCTAATTTCTCGCCTTGTTAAGGTGATAATATTCTGATTTTACTAACTATATAACTTTTGTTATATCTATATGATAGGCAATTGATGCAAAAAATACAGTAGAAATCTGGTTCCGACGGCCAAAAACTTTAGTGTTTCTAGTTTAAAAACAAAAATTGGTATATCCTTTCAAATCAATCAAATCACCACAAAGGAAGCCGGATCGGCAGTGACACTGAGAGCGGTCGCTGCACACGGCCACTTTACTTTTATAAAAAAATAAATTAATACATTTTATAAAAATCCTCACAAAAAAGAGCTAGGCAGTCGGGACTTTAGGCACATATAATATGTGTCGTGGTCGAAACTTGAGGAATAATTTTACGCTGTTGTCAAATTTGTACAGATAGAATATTTATATTTTTAAATTTTATTAGATGTAGTATGCAGTGATGGGAACGATATCACAAAACAAGCGTTTCCATAAATCTTCGAAAAAAAACTCCAAGGAAGCAATAGCGACAACAGCGTAAAAACACTAAATAGAATGAAAAACCAAATGAGAAGCACTTTAAGCGAACAAAAGGTGACATATAGCTATCCATTTTAGCCATTGAATCGGACCGGAAACTGGTCCAAACATTAGACTTTTGTCACATAATTAATGAATTTGCTTCAATGAAATGTCGAAAAATAAAGCAATATTTTTTTTCAATAGATTTGTATTAATTATTATTAAGTGACGATTTTTATTAGTGCAGTAAAAGTAAATTATCAAAAACATAAAGATGAAGGGGGGCGCCGAGGGCCGACTAGCCTAGGGCGTCTTGGACCCTTAATCCGGCCCTGCACAAATTATTTAAAATAGGTTTTAAACAATACTGCGCTCTTCAAACCAGTTTAAAGATGGTAAACAAAGGTAATACAAAAATCCCTATCATATAATACTATCATTTTATAAATTATAAAATGATAAGTACTATTCACCGATATAATAGTGCAATAGGACATTTATCTATTTATTTTAATAAAATGTATTAAATTTTATCACTTTTTGATGTAAATTGAATGCTTGTATATAGTCATGTCATAAAGTGCGTCCAAATATATAATCGTTCCTGTTTTAATACAAAGATGAACTATTATTTTTTACTGGAATCAGGATGTTTGGTAAGTTTCACATTACGTCACATTAATCCAAGTAGAATGAGAATAAGCAGATATGGTTTGGGTCATAAACTTTTTTTCGCAAAAATATTACAACTTCGAAAAACAAATAAGTTTCAACGAAGAAAATATATGCCCTACCTATATCTATTGGTCTAAGTGTCGATTGTGTTTTGCGTCTGTATATATAATAATAATAATAATAATAATCCCGCACGGGGTAGTTGAACTTTGGTTCCGCTGGGGCGTGACGTCCCCGCGAGTCCGAGTTACCTGGCAGTAGGTACAACATGCCGAATCCCCTGCGTTAAAGGGGGAACCCATGAAAATGGAGATCAACCGAAGCCTCGGAGAAAGGTCGCTGCCTGGGGATCGCCAGGGCATGTCTGGAGCCAGCGCAGGACATGACAGCTTGCGGGACGTCGCGTCGGTGGCAGGGTGCTGAGGAGGTGGGCCCCTGCTACACAAGAAGCTACAGCTCCACAACCACAACAACGACACAGGTGTCACCTAAGAACCCAGATACCGCCCGCTGAGGGTGCTGCGCAGGAACTTCAGCTAGCGCTCACTTAGGCGGGATTACCCAGACGACGCATGAAATGGACACCGTCCATGAATGAATCAATTATGCGTATCTATTTTAGGGTAACACAGCTAGGACGAGATACCATCGGCTATCGACAAGGACTGCATACTGAATTCTGCAGAGATTATCCAGAGCTGCATGTAAGAGAGCAGAGAGTGGCAGATTAATATCGTGTTATCATCAGAAACAATCTCATCCCAGCTGCGAGACTTAACACCATCAAACAAGAAGTAGAACGCGAACTGCTAAACCTGCACAATAACAACGAAGATAATGAGGATTATGATGATGATGAGAATGAGAATCACGATAATAACGAGAATGGTGACCAGGACGGAGATGCTGGACATGTGGGTGGGACGCCTGAAGTAGCAGAGCAAGAGCTGAACGGTGGGGCACGTGATCTAAATAGAGATAATGTGAACAACGAAGCATTATTCGAAACACTTCTCTCAGAGATGAGACAGCTAATTGTGGAGTACAATGGCACCGACCCATTTAGTAGACCACCATTACCTAGGGTGAACCCTTCAAAGAAACTAGGAATCGCCCTTACTATTATGAACAACCGAATTCTGCCAAACTATATCACCCAGGCGAACACGTTGGACCACTTCCATATGTTAATCTTGTCGCGCGTAAAACCCTTTTAAATGTGTTAGCAAGATATAATGAATAAGATGATACATACCTACCCTTAGGGATGCGGCCAGCGCAACATGTGTGCTCCGACTTGCTCGTCGGCGTGGGAGTGGATCAATTACTTACTCTTGACCAGAGCGCCACCAGTCTGAAATATCCAAATCCGCAGGCCCAAACTAGAAGATCCTCGGTCTTAAGAATCCATAAGGGTGATCCAAATCGACGTCTATCAGCTACACAAGGGCGATTTAAAATCCAGACAACTATTAACTACACTTGTTTGGTTGAGGTATTTCAGAGCAAATAAAAGACGGCCTCGTTCGTGCATGTTTAAATTTATTGGCGTTCGTTAGGTTTGACGGTAACGTGTTGTCATATTTCTTTCAATAAACAAAATGATATAAATATAAAAAAACAGGTAAAAGAGCTCAATTGGAAAGAAATAATAACTTGACGACCTAGATCAGAACAGATGTAACAGTATGATGCAATAAATGATTACGGAAGATCAAAAAAAAATAATTCTAACTAATTAAAGATAAACGCAATATGCATAAGGTATCTATCGTCACATCAACCAATAATTAAAAGTTATCAGGATAACATACTTATTACTACTAACTTCGTTGCGCGTGTACCATGGTATACGACTCGTAGTTGTACATAAATAAACCTTAAATTTTCAGTTTAAGAGATACCGTTATGTAAAATTACAATAATCAGACATTTAGTCAGTCAGAACGTCAATGTTATCATTTACCACAATATAAATCAAATTGTAAGAATAATGAAATGTAGCAAAAAAAACTATGAGCATTAATTGAATCACACTAGTAAATATCGCAGTTACTTAGATACGCATTGGTAAGCTGTACTTACATCGAAACGAAAATAATTATATCAATACCTCGCAGAAAGAAATAAAAACACGCTGAAAATATCAATAACCTGCTAATAACATTAGGTGTAGGAAGATCACAATTATAACCTAAACATATCTTTACTAGTCTTCGCCGATATCCCCTCCGGTCTTCTGCACGCGGACTACAGCTATGGACCTTGGGACTCATAAACTCTCAGTGGTATTTGAGGTAATGCCATACCTCTATCGCTACAGTCGGTACCAATGAAACACAACCAACTGTTTTGACTGGTAGCTACTTGGTTATCTACTTACACTCTCTCCAAGCAAAGCTCGCTCCAAACCAAAAATAGCTTGCTCCATATACACAACTCCAAGCAAAAATAGCTCCAGCCAAAATTAGTAGCTCCCAGGGAAAACTGGCTCCCGGTAAAACTGGCTCTCGATAAAAAAAATCCTAGCTACGTAGGGTTTTTCGATGGTAATGACGAATTGGGAGCAACGCTCTCTTCTAGAGGTACACCTCTACGGCGTACTTTGTTCCAGAATCCACTGCACGTGGCAAGTTACCAACCAAAAAAAAATCTTGACCCTCAGGCAAAATCCATCCAATCCAGTCAAGC
>MU190114.1:25706-45785 GCA_016904865.1 Pissodes strobi
AAAAAAAATCTTGACCCTCAGGCAAAATCCATCCAATCCAGTCAAGCAACTTACTACAGCAACCTACACCCCTCTGAGTGAATTAAAAATTCTTAAACATTTTATCAGGCAGACGCACTACCTCCTTTGAGGGTTTTTGAAGAAAGAGAACGAAATCTGGTCAAAAACGACTACCTAGATCGTGAAATTCAATGTTAAAAAGCTAGCAAAAACTTGGCCCACAGGCCCGCTTTACACTGTCCTGTAGCCCACGCAAATTACTACCAGCCGGTTGTCGCCAAATAAACCAACATCTGCAATATGCAATGAAACGTCCCTAAGGTTGTATGATATTATGCATTGCTGGTAGAACAAAGAAATCCAACGATAAATCCATCATTCACAAAGGCCAACAACCAACAACCAAATCATTCCGAACGGCGGCCATTTAAAACTCCTAACACCAAATCTGTTCGACGCATAAATCTGTGATCAATCGGAATCGGACCTAAACGTACCTTAAGCTAGACCTTTGAATATAAAAAGACAGGAAGGAGTGTTACGATCTTTGCCGATGCCAATACGGGCGACAGAATCGGCCATGTTGAACAACCAAGTATGACTCACTGTTTTGGTTGTACGCTGTCAGTTTCTGATAAGGGGGTTTATCAGTGAAACGAGAATCCGACGGCGTGCCTTTCTAGCAAAGGCAAGCTATTCTTCGTTCTCTGTCTAGGCACCGCCCACCGATTCGATTTAAGTTGTGCGAAAACAACACTGCATTTTACGCGTTTACGCCACGTGACCACGTCGCAGTCACCGTTGGACCGTCGATAAGCACATTACGTGTGCTTCGAGACGGACAGCATCAGCAGTCAGGCAAAATATGACAAAATCTCTCGGGAGAACGGGAAGAGCTACTGTGTTGAAATTTTTGTGGTAGGTGCGCCTCATGGGGGGGGCTACCCTTGACCATATGTGGGACCGGGGCTCTAATTTAAGGGGGGGTTTGGGAAAAACCACGTTGCACCCCCACCTCCCCGGAAACCCAAAAGAATGGGAAGAAATGGAAAAAAAGTAAAACATTGTTCGGAAACTTAATAAAAGTGTTATAAAACGAAGAAAAAAAAAAAAGAAAAGTTAGAGACACGCGGTTTCAGGCGAAAGTATTCAGCTACGAGGTCGGGATGGCAAAAATGGGGAGAAAAAAATTCTGATAGAATTGAAAAAAAAAACGTAAAAGATTGTTCCGAAAGTTAATAAAAGTATTATAAAACGAAATAAGAAAAAAGTATATAAAAAAGTTAGGCGAAAAAAATGCAAAGAGTTCAAGACGGGGATGGCAAAATGGAAAGAAAAGAAATGATGTATAAAAAAAGCAAAAAAAAAAGTGTTGAAACGGGAGCAAAAGTTGGGGAAAAAAGCTTAAAAAATAATAAAAACTCAATTTCCAATATTTCTTTCAGAGGTTTCACTTTAGTTGTGTGTTTATAAAGCTGACACATATTTTTTTTCATGATTTTACTTTTATAACTTAGATACGGATGCTTATAAAAACCAGTTCTCTTGAAATTTGTCAGTCATTTATAAGAAAGAAAAATAAGAAATTTGTAATGATAGGTTTTTAATATAATTATAAAAATTGTGCATTTCAAATAAGAAATGGTACCATCATGTCTTTACAAATAATCTAAAAATACCTACATATTATAATATAAATCCATATAAAAAATATTTAATTATCTCGATGGGGTTTCTAATTTTTAGACCTCTTGCAAATATAGGATCAACAATTTCTGGAAGAAGGCATTTAATGTATTAAATAACGTAAAAAGACATCGAAATTTGCAGAATTAATATACAAACCTATTTACAAAAAAAATGCATAATAATATGTCGTAGGCTTCGAATATAAGCATAATACGGAAGGGATAAAATTTTTTTATGGAGAATTGGGAAATCTTGGCTTACTCCCTATGTGTCATAGTTCGTTCATATATTATGGCTTGCGTAATAAATGATGAGAAAATGGAATCTATGTTTATAAAATATATAAAGCTATCTAAAAACAAAATTTTACTCTTATATTTAAGCACATATAGATATAGAAGGTAGTTTGTGGATGTTCCTTTATTTTTCTCCTGTTGTAGTTACCCTCCGATTCGAGCTCCCCTGTGTTTGTCTATAAACTAAATGTCCTGCATTGGCTCCAGGACGAGAACCGAGTGTCCCTGACTAAAATCCCTTGTGACAATGTTCAATGTTGTATTTTTAGTTGTTTAATTCGACAAAAAAAGCATTTTTTTTAAGTCATGGGCGGACACTTTCTTTTATCAATAATATTCGGTATGATACCCTCCGGGGCCCCACTAGACTGTATATATTTAATCTTATTAAGGCTAAATAAGCCCCTTATTATTACAGATAACACTACTAAATTTCAACAAAATCGTTAAAAGGATATTTAAGATATTAATTAAAAAAACGATTTTTTTAAAGTTTGACATCCTGTATCTGGGAAACTATGCATTTTCGGACCCCGGTTCATATGAGAAAAATTTTATATTTTCTTATGTAGAATCTCTCCTGAAATTATTCTAACGGTATTTTCGGACACCCTGCATATCGTTGAATTCATCTTTTACTGGTTTATTTAGAAATATGTAAGAAAAAAGGGCATTCTTAGGGGTTCGCGAGACTATGGTCTCGGTCTCGGTCTTGTCTCGGTCTCGGTCTCGAAAACGAAACCGAGACCGAGACCGAGACCTGGAAATAAGAATGGAGACCGAGACCGAGACTTACCTATCGAGACCGAGACCAAGACTGAGACCAAGGTACCGAGACTCTCGGTCTCGGTCTCGGTCTCGAAAAATATTTTTATTTGTTGAATTTTCAAAACTTATTTTTCTGAAAAAATCAAATTTTTTTTTGTATGTTATTGGCAATTTATGCCAACGGGTTCCAATCAACCAAAAAATTGAAAAATCGTGCAAATCCGTGTATAACGCTTGTTTATTTTAAATTGGGCTGTTTCTTTTTATAATTCTAGAAGAAAGGTTATACTATACTGTTATGTACATAATATGTAATTATGTAGATAACTTATTTTGAGCCATTTCCAAGCAATAAACAGCTATGAGTTTTCACATTTTTCCTAATATCTACAAGGTAATAAAACATCGCGTATCCATTAAAACAACTGGATATCTGCTTCTGGTACAACCGTGTCAGATTAGTATATTAAAAGATGGCCACCTTTGAACATATCCACTTATACTGTATATACCGTAATATACCTATACAGGGTGTGGTAGTGGCCGAAGCATTAGCCCTGTAGTTTTTGGTAAAAAATACCTTAATTTTTTTCTATAAACATATATCAGGAAACGCCCCTTACGGACCTCTTAAAGGTGGGCCCCTAAAGATGTTTTTTTTCTAATTATTTCCAAAATTGTGTAAAATAGAGTTTTAAAATTTTGGAATTCCCCTAAGTACACTAAGTTTAATATTTAAAATTCGGAAATGGAATAAGAAAAATGCCTAACATTTTGGGAGTGAATATAAAAAATTAACGTCAACTTTTTTGTGGGCTATTTTCTTTACAAATTTTGAAAATTTTATTTTTTTTGGGTAAAAAAGCGCCTTTTATTTCGTATCATTAAGACGCAGGGATTTGAGAAAAACGGAATATAAATGTATTCCGACTGCCAAAAACGGGTGTAAATTGAATGCTATAGTTTTTCAAATTTTGAAAATCTGTCATATTTTTTTTCTGGAACAAGTGTTTCTACTATTTTATAATAATATGAAGTTTTGTAACGTCAAAAGGAATTTTTGGGGAATATCAAAAATTATAACCTTCATTTTACAGCCGTTTTTGGCAGTCAGTATACTTTAAAATCGGATTTTTTCAAAAACGCTGCGTCCTAGCGAAGCAAACTAAGAGGCATTTTTTTGCGGAAAAAAAATTCAAATTTTAAAAAAATATATAAAAAGTTAGCCCAAAAAAAAGTTAATTTTTAGATTCACCCCCTAAAATGTTCGCACCTGACTAAAATTTTTTATTTTTAATTCCCTTTTTAAATTCAGAATATTAGAGTTAGTAGAATCCCAAAATTTTAAAACTCTATTTTACACCGTTTCGGAAATAATTAAAGAAAACCATATTCAGGGGCCCATTTTTAAGAGGCTCTAGCTCCCTTCCCGATATATATTTATAAGAAAAATGTTAGTTATTTTTGACCGATAAATACATGGTAGATGTTTCGTCCACTAATTTCCCGACACCCTGTATACCGTTAAATTTTTAAAGTTTTCAAAATAAATGTTTTCATATAATACAGAATGTTTGAAAATGACATCACTTTGTATGGCTACGCTACAACTGATAAGAAATGTAAAAAATAAGAAGAAAGAGCGTTGACTTTGACAATAAAATTGACATAAATCGGTACCTAGTTTTTATGTGCACAGGGTGTCCCAAATTCGAACCTCATCATTGGAATCTCGGAAACTAGAAGAGATACGAGGTTACTTTGGAGATAGGTGTAGAACATTTTTCATGAAATGTGTCTAGAATTTGATGTAGCATCTAAATTAAGAGTCCCAACTTTTTCAATTGACTTCGTAAAGACGATACCTACGTCTAGACTAGGTAGAAGCGAGTCGATTGTTTATCTTATCCTTCGTATTTTTTGAATCCTACAGTAATATTTGTTTTATCATTCAAATTTTGAATCTCGAGTGTGCGGGTCGTTCTGTAACTTGTGATTTATTGTGTTTTGGTTCTATCAGTGCGTTGTTTTATTGTTTTTGTATCAATATGGGGACAAAAAAAGCGACCTGGTTCCAATAATAGTAGTATCTGTCAAAAAATGTTGATCGCTAGAAGATCAAGAGAACAAAAGAAGTCAGCAAAAATATTGACAGTTGAAAATCGGCCATTTACCAAGTTTGACAGTCTGTAAACTCTAAACGGCTAAGGATAGAGCAAAATGGTTTGTACTTTCCTATCTTGGTTTTTCATAAGCTATTGTTTGACACTAACTTTTTATTTAACCACAGGTAAATTTAACCTCTGGGTAAATAAATACAAAGTTAGCGTTAAACGATAGCTTATGAAAAATCGAGATAGAAAGGTGCAAACCATTTTGCTCTATTTTTACCCGTTTAGATTGTACAGGATTATTCAACGAGGACTAGACAAGGCTAATTTTTGACTTTCCCTGTACTTTTACAAAAAAAACTGAAATAGCCATCTTATGTAATTTTTTCCCGCGAATTCGGATATGTTCAGCAAGAAACAATTGAACATCAAATAAAAGTGCTAGGGGTCACTTTGATATATTTTTAAATGGGATGCCATGTATATTATTGCATATTTGGATTGTACGAAAAAGCCGAGACATATCTCATGAATAATGTCCTATACCTATCTCTAACGGTTTTTGAAATATTGACAGTTGAAAATCGACCATTTACCAAGTTTGACAGCTTGTAAAATCTAAAGTAGTGCTGGCAACCGAAGACGGTTTTTCGGATAGTCGGTTAACCGGTTTCGGATTATCCGCGGTTTTTCAAAAAACCGAAACCGGTTAACCGGATACTCGGTTAACCGATTACCTGATTTCTCGTTTAACCGATTAACCGAATAACCGGTTTCTCGGTTAACCGATTATTCGGTTATCTAGTTACATGGCACTGGGCCACCGGGTTCTCAAGTAATGGTAAAAAAGATAGAGAATAAAGTAAAAACTGGGTATTTGGAATCGTAACATACCACATACCTACTGAACGGTGATTATATTTGGAAATGCTTTTAGAGGGCGATTGAAAAATAATATCTACCTTTAATAGAATACCTTTATATTTATTTAAGTTTTAAAAAATTGTAATATTTTTTTCTGCTCAGAATTTATATCGATTGTATTTGTAATAAACAATATTTTTAATTTAATTATTACCTTGGGGTTTATTTCAATAACGACCAAAAACTGGAATAAATTTGGTTCACTAGAATTTAATGATTGTGCCCTAATCGGAAGGGAAACTGAACTAATGGAAATATGCTTAAGAACAAATTATACGTTATGATTAGCCTATGATGACTGTGTATTAACCGATTAACCGGTTATCCGATTAACCGGCTATCCGATTAACCGGTTATCCGGATACCCGGTTTTCACTATTATTCGAATATCCGGTTTTATCCGAAACCGGTTTTTAAGAAAACCGAATAACCGGTTTCAACTTTTCACGGTTTTTGCCAGCACTAATCTAAAGGGCTCAAGATAGAACAAAACGGTTTGCACTTTCCGATAATGGTTTTTCATAAGCTATCGGATGACACTAACTTTAGATTTAACCAGATGTTAAAAAATCCCGGATAAATTTAACCTCTGGTTAAATAAAAAGTTAGTGTTATACGAGAGCTTATGAAAAACCAAAACAGGAAAGTGCAAACCGTTTTGTTCTATCTATAGCCGTTTAGATTTAACAAGCTGTCAAGCTTGGTAATTGGTCGATTTCCAACTGTCAATATTTCAAAAACCGTTAGAGATAGGTATAAGACATTATTCATGAAATAAGTCTAGCCTTTTTCGCACAATCCAAATATGCAATAATATACATTGCATCCCATTTAAAAAATATATCAAAGTGACCTTTAGTTCAATTGGTTTTTGCTGAACATACCCGAATTCGCGGGAGAAAAAAGATGGTTATTTCGGTTTTTTTTTTAAATTACAGGGAAAGTAAATAAATCGCCTTGTCTAGTCCTCGTTGGATAACCCTGTACAGCCTGTCAAACATGGTAGTTGGCCGATTTTCAACTGTCAATATTTCGAAAAACTTGGGGATAGACATAGGGCATTATTCACGAAATGTGTCTAGAATTTCATGCAGAATCTAAATGTGCAATAATATACATTCCATTAAAAAACTCAAAAAACGAACGACAGGATTTTATAAAGCACCCTGTATAATTGAAAATATTTTCACAATATTTACCACAACATATCTTACAATTTTGGTATTTAACATTTTTTTATCTCTGTACGGGTCTTTGTTACACTAATGCACCACCTATATCTGTGGAAAGTTTGAGAAGCGGCTACAATATCATTTAGAACAGGCTACAAAATAAATAATAATCCCAAATATTATATTTCTGAAAACTGGTTTCGTCCAGCGAGCGATCGCCCGACCGGCTCAGGTTGTAAACAACAGACACACACCACGTGGCCTCGCGCCGATGCCAGCTTTTACCAGAAGAAATAATTCTAAATAAATTCATGTGTTTGAGCGACAAGGGGGCGTGTCGAATCAGCGATTTTGTCTCAAAATCTTTATTCCAGGATTATGGACAAACTATTTGATCGAAAAATTTTTTTCTTTTATCAATATGTCTAGATTATGATCCACTAGGGTCGTACAGACTTATTTTTTCTGTTATTTTTTTCTCCTAATATATTAAAAGCTAAAATTAAGAAATTAAATTTTTTATCACTGTACTGCCCTAGATTCAGTAATTCTAAGCGAGTTTTATACTTGGCTAATTTTATTATGCATATTAACGAAGAAAATCGGGAACAAAAAAAAATACTGCTGATGAATCCCCATAAGTATGTTTTCTATCAATTTTAAAATGGTTAGTTGTGCATGTTGTGGCTATTCCGTGACGCCAAAAAATAAACAATTAGGTGCAACTTTTCACAGGTAAGTATCTTTAGTCTTTTTGATTCTGTATTTGCTCGAATATATAAAGAAAACAGGAGTTTATTTGAATTGAAATTTAAGGGTTATGGTAACAAACACTCATATGCTGTAATTGTGAATAATTTTATTTATTTTATACATTAAAAACAAAAATTAACTGTACAGGATAATATATGATGTATATGAATTTGACAGAAGTGCGCCATATGCAACAACCAAACAACCATTCTTGTCACCAATGTTTGAGCTTAAGCTCCTTCCTGTCTTTTTATATTCAAAGAGCTAGACCCGTTTTTACCTTGCTGAAACATTCGCGAAACAATTCGAGCGACGTTGCCAAGTTAGGGAATATACGCATTTGCCAAAACATCCTGACTGCGTATAATTAAAGCGAAAGCGAAAAACAGTCATTTAATATCAAACTGACGATAGCACATCAATTAATTGTGTTTTCCTGTTGGCTTAAGCTGTAACCACGTCAAAATCGCACGACGACCGCAAGTGAATATAGCATCAGGCAACGTTCCAAGAATATTCCTTCCATTTATTCCACTCGTCCATAGGCAACCAACAATTCTTATTTTAGCGGGTTAGAAGAAGGGGGAAGACTTTTCTCCACAAATGAAAATGCCAATCTTTAGTTTAAGGGTTATGCATTTCGATGAGTTCACTCATCATCATCAGACTCACACACTACTTAGCCATAATGTAAACATACAACATTATGGCTAAGTAGTGTGTGAGTCTGATGATGATGAGTGAACTCATCGAAATGCATAACCCTTAAACTAAAGATTGGCATTTTCATTTGTGGAGAAAAGTCTTCCCCCTTCTTCTAACCCGCTATAATAGCAACTCCACTTCAAAAATGGACTTCTACTTACAAATTCTTATTTTTACCCTAACACGATTCATTATTATTGTTTGAAGGTTATATCAAAAGTAGGTAAAAATTGACTGAACCTTAACTTTTCCCTATAAAATATTATATACAAAACCAGGAATAATAACCGAGAAATTCCAAAACCAATGTTTCATTCTTGAGACCGTTTTTAATGTATATTATTACCGAAAAAGGAAAGTATTCGCAAGATAAGTGATTTAATTGAACGTTTTTGAAGTGCCTTGCTATAATACAGCCTAAAACTTGAATATTTACTTGAATGTTTTCTCGCTAGCGGAGCAGAATACGGTACGATTTACTGATTGATTATGTACTAAGCCAGAGATATCAACCAGAGAAACCCAAATATATAGTCAGCTAGACAGGCTAGCATAATAGACGCAGGATTAAGGGTGGAATCACTGACTTTATTTGACCTCTATCTGTTACATGTTTTCAAGCTAAATTGACATGTAACAATCTTCTGCGCTGGAAGGATAATTGCCCGAATTCTGGGAACCAAAGTACGAACAAAGGGAACGGCGCAAACAGTGGACGAGCCACAAACACCTCATTGGGAAAGAAGATTGAATGCTAGGATTGATAACGTACGAAGAGATATAGGAAGGCTAAAAGAATACATCAATGGAGTAAGGTCCCATAGGCTGGAAGCTTGCGTTCGTTCAATCATGACTCGATATCGAAACCATGCTCGTGATGATCCAGAAAACCAAACACACCGGCAATGTCTTGACACTCTAAAACAAAAATTATCTGTATTTTCAGGGCGTTTATAGAGGTACAAATCGAGTAATAAAAGAAAACGAGATAATGTCTTATTCCAACGATCAGAAAAAACATTCTACAGAGCATTAAATACGAGGGCTAGAGAATCGAACAACAAATTCCCCAGTAGTGACAATGTTAAAGAATTTTGGAGGGAACAGTTGGGAACACCGGCCCAGTGCAAAGTTGAAGCAGGCTGGATTGCGGGGGAGTGCCGAACCTCCCAGGAATACGACCAAATGCCTGACGAGCCGTTTACGACAGCAGAAATTACAAACGTCGTCAAAGATACCCATAACTGGAAGGCACCTGGCCCAGATGGAATACAGAACTACTGGCTCAAGAAACTCCAATGTACCCACGAAAAATTAACAAATTTAATTAATGACGTAATCGCCCATCCTGAAAATATGCCTCGCTTTCTATTTCAGGGTGCCACATACCTTCTACCAAAGGACCCGGAAAACACAGAGGATACATCCAAGTACCGACCAATCACGTGTCTCCCGACAATGTACAAAGTGATAACAACCTGCTTAGCGCATCGGCTATATGCCCACTGTGAGCGAAACAAGATCATTGCTGACCAGCAGAAAGGATGCGCTAAGGGTTCAATGGGGTGCAAAGAGCAACTCATAATCGACTCTGTCATCTGTAACCAGGCATTTTCTAAACGTGGGAATCTGTACATGGCTTACATCGATTATAAAAAGGTTTACGATTCTGTGCCTCATGAGTGCTACTAAAGATTCTTCAAATATATAAAGCTGATGCTAACATTGTTAACTTTTTAAGGCATGCCATGACATCTTGGCAAACGAAAACATACCAATAAAAAGAGGGATATTTCAAGGAGACGCTCTCAGCCCCCTATGGTTCTGTATTGCGATGAACCCTCTATCCCACCAGCTGAATTCTACTTCCTATGGATACAATATCAAAAACAACAACGAGGCAGGAGAGAAAGTCAATCATTTGCTCTATATGGATGATCTAAAACTTATGGGAGCTACCCCAAAATCAGCTAGAGCAAATGTTGAAGATTGTAGAACAATTCTCCATGGATACTGGAATGCGGTTTGGACTGGAAAAGGGCGGTACAGTGAACATCGTACGAGGCAAAATAGGTGCAGGTCACTTTGAACTTAGGGACGGCCAGAACATCGAGGCAATGAAGGGAGATAAATTTTACAAGTATGAATGAAACAAACAAGGCGCATATCACATGGCGCAATGAAGGCTGAGTTAACAGAATAATTTACTAGAAGGGTTTGGCAAAAACTCAACTTAACATCAAAAATCTCTGCAAGGCTATCAATACATATGCCATCTCAGTTCTCGGATACTCGTTTGGATTGGTAGCATGGACCGGCACTGACATTGAAAATCTCCAGCGGAAAACAAGAACCTTACTTACAGGAGCACACAAACACCATCCGAGGAGCGCAGTGTAGCGAACAACCTTGCCAAGACATAGATGGGGAAGAGCTCTAGGGGATTTACGTAAACAATTGGATCGGCAAATAAGTAATTTGCGCAATTGTTTTCACAGGAAAGCAAATTCCTCAGAAGTTCATAGGGCAGTTTGTAACGCAGATGACTCTACACCACTGCTTTTAAAAGAACATCAGGTTCAAGACCGCCACCATACCGACCTTGGAAAATTCGAATGTGGAAGCAAAAGCCCTTACATGGGAGGCATGCGAATGAGGCTACCCAGGATCACGTCGGCAATACAGCGTCGAACTATTGGTTAGTTTCAGGACAAATGTTCCCCGAAACCGAGGGCTTTCTGCTGGCTATTCAAGATCAAGTGATTCCCACCAGAAACTATCTCAAGTACATAGTTGGAGATGCTTCGGTGGCGGATGATCGATGTCGATACGGCTGTCAAACCACTGAGACCATCCAGCATATTACAGGAGGATGCCAAACGTTCGCAGCAACAGAATATAAACTCAGGCACGATGCAGTTGCGAAGATAATTCATCAGGAACTAGCAGACAAGCTGTTGCGGCTGCAGACGGAAAAGGTAAGTTACTATAAATACACTCCCGAAATGGGTTTTAGAAAGTAACAACTATAAGATCTACTGGGACCGTACTGTGCTTACTGACCAGACGGCGACCCACAATAGATCGGACATCATTCTCGTAGATAAGCGGGCTAAGGAAGCCACGCTGATCGACATCGCCATACCCAACAACATCAATTTGCAGGTCAAACACGCCGAAAAGATCGCCAAATATCGTGATTTACAAGAGAAAATCCAGCAACAATGGGGAATGGTGAGAGTAAGAACGGTGCCAATCATTGTGTCATCAACAGGACTCATTCCAAAGAACCTATTAATTAACATCAAGGAACTCGAATTGAGCGAACTCTCTTTAAATTGATGCAGAAAGCAGTACCTACTTCTTGCAACAGCCCGTACCGTCCGAAAATTTGTAGGAAATCCGTAGGTGCCACCAAGAACCCGATAACATGGAAAGGGTTCCCTCAGAGCTTAATCCTTTTGATATCCGTATTATCTGGGATAAGTGAATGTTCCCCTTAGAGGGAGTGCGAATGCCGTAAGGCTAAATCATAATAATAATAATAATAATAAATGTTTTTATTGCTATTTTATGCATATTATTAAATATTTTACAAAGGATAAAGTTCGCATCCAATTGATACAGTATCCAATTATACATGCATATTGATGTGTAAACATCTTACGCGGCGGTATGAGGGTAAATCTCGGCACATGGGACGGAAATGTGCATGCGGATGGGAACGGAAATGTGTAAACGGCTGTGACATCATAATCATGCGCAGTGATTTTACGAGGGCTGCTCAAATATTTGTGCATGTCGATATAGGATATGTTTACATATCAGTGTCTCAAGTACTAGCAGACTCGCTCATTTTTTTTTACATAGTCATCGCGAAAAATAGTCCCTAATATTTTATAATTAAGTCATGTACCTACCAATGAAGCAATTAATGAATGAGAAAAACGCATAATTTAAAATGAACAAGAAAAAATTCAACCCGCCTAAGGCGGACTTGATCTGCAAAAAAAACATCGCATATAATGTTATCGCCTTTTAACTTTTTTGTTTTTCACACTAGAAAATCATGTTAAATACAAAAGTTGTAGGGATTTTTGAAAGCTATTTGTAACATATATTTTAGTATATACAGGGTGTTTTGTAGAAACGAGTCACAGGTTAAAGTAATATATTTTTAAATGTAACACCCTATATATTAAGGCGTTTTTAAATTCTACCTTCGATTCTGTACATAATTTTCATTAATATCATATGTTTAAATTGAACCGTTTACGACTTATTAACGTTTGAAAATTAAGTAGTGAAGAGGTATATAGGAAATGCCAAATGCATAAAGTCGACAAGCATATTATTTAATTTTCCTACTATTGTTGAAAGTTCAATAAGTCGAAAACAGTTCAGTTAAGATATATAATAAAATACTTTCACAATTGAAGGCAGAATCTAAAAAAATATTAATATACAGGATGTTCGATTTTAAAAATATGACTTTGACCTGTCACTCGTTTCTGCAATATTCGAAGATATATGTTGTAAATAGTTTACTTAAATCACTAGAACTTTGTTCTTTAACATTTTTTTTTCTTAGCGCGAAAAATAAGAAAGTTAAACGGGTGCTATTATATCGATGGTGCTATTCCGTATTCCCAAATTTAAGTCTTGAATCCAAAAATGTAGTCAAAGTCAAGACAAATGTGTAAGTAGAACTACTTTCATGGTAAATTTCTTTTCGCAAATATACCTCATGATGGGTTGAATTTTATCTGGACTTAAATTGGAGGATCTGGGGCCGAATTAGTTAGGAGGAGGCTAAATATAGCGCAAATGTTAATCCTAACCTCAAATGCTTAACATCAAGAAAAAAACATTTGCATTTTTAACATTTGCGCTCCTGAATTATATATGGAACTTTTGTTTAGTGATTTTGTCCCTTAGGGTAGATTCTAACGAGCGGCTAAATATAGCGCAAATGCTAAAAATGCAAATATTTTTTTTCTTGATTTTGGGCGCCTCCCCGAAGCGAGCGGAGGGCCATGCGTACAACCATTTTTAGTATTTAGTTTTTCCCATTGTGCAAACACCAACGTAAAAGATTGAGGTTATGATTAACATTTGCGCTATATTTAGCCCCTCCTTAGATTCTATACATGTCTAAAACATCAGGCGTCGAATTAGTTCATACCGTCTGAAGGATTGTAGATCATTACGCCACCACCACTAGGTTCTTAGACGCGAATTGAGGAATGCGAATCCTGAATTTTGTTCTTATTGGTCGATTGCAAAATAATATGGTAGCGGGAGATCTGTCAGGCAGCCTCTTTTTTCTGCGAATTCGCATATTTTAAAATCTAAGGAGCGGGAATATTGAAATTAATTTAATTTTGTTTTCTGTCTTTGTTTGTACTTATTATTACTTTATGAGTGATTTGTTTTATTCCTGTCTCTGTGTGATTCACAAATAATTAAAGAGTTAAAAATAGTGTGATTTGTCCTGTCGATATTAAGACTCTTGTTGAACCAAATTCTGATATGCGCCTTGTTGCTATTCTGTACTTGAATATCTTGCAGGTTCCAATTGGCCTATGTAACAAAAATGAATTAGGTATTTTCTCGGCGATATTTGCTTTCGCATTCCGCGAAATTTCGCAAGAACCTGGCCCTAGCCGTTCAATGAATGCATCCGATTTCCGGCAATACGATGGTCAGCAAATTAACGTACTATTTTTCATTCAGGTATTTTAACTTTTCTCCAACGTCTTATAAAGTTAAGATTATAGTAACTGTTATCCGATCGTCTATGTCTTTGTTTTGTCGATGTTTTTTAATCGAACTTTTGTACTGTTTTGTTTGCTATTGTAACAAGCATATTTTATAAGCGACGCGACGTAACTTTGGAATAGGCAAGAACGTGACATCCTTGCAAGGCGAGTCGCGCGCGGCGGCAGTGTGGAGTCATGAAGTTATGTAATTATGATGACTGGTTGAGGTTTAAGGTTTAAGGTGAAAATATTAGTGGCTGTGATGATATAGGTGATATGAAACGTCTTAGTAAAAATAGTTATTTAAAGATCTGAAGTTGGATAACCTACGGATTGTGTTATTTGTTGTGGAGAACGGTCAAATCACGATTCCGGCGAGTTGAATCAAGTAGGCGTGTTCTTTTCTTTGTGTGTGGCGGCGTTACAAAAACTCTTAACAATTGGCGGGCGTTTTTTGCTACCCTTGACAGTCGATTGACATTCGTCTATTGGACAATTTTTGAAAAGTTACGATAAGTGGGTGTGCTGATTATTATTGTAGGAATCGTGGCGTATTTTAACTGTCTTTATTGGTATTGGTGCTTAAAACACGTTTTTCCAGTGATTGCCTATGGAGGAAGGCAGAAGTGACGATTCAGAACACCATTAAGAGCCTGAATTGAGCCGACGCCGACGGTGACCACAGCGAAGGCAAATCGGCGATGGAAGACGAAACAGTCTGTTGAAAGGCGGTTTGGCGGCTAGTATCCAGCAGATTGTGGCGGCCGAAATGGCAAAGGCGACAAAACAAAAGGCGACCGTTGGTACTGGCGGTACCAAGGGTAACAGGAAAGGCGAAAAATCATGTGAGTCAACTGGTACCGAATCAGCCATCTACCTAATTTATTGAATTTTTCTGAGATTTTGGTACTTCTAGAACTGTTGCTAAAAATTTCTGAAGAGAGCAGTTAAGCACCTGAAGAAGCCTTGTCAAGTGGTCGTAAAGCTCAACAACTTCTAGGAGCGGGACTTCCAGAACTTCAACCGTAGTTCGCACCCTATCGCATCTAAACGTGACAGGGCTATCTACGCGGATCCTGAGTCAGTCTACTTGACTGAGCCTCCATCCAAGTCGTGCTTCTCTAATTCTTTTTGTGTAGTCGAAGTTGAGCAGTGGGTGAGAGTGTAATGAACGCCGATTTACCCTATTCCTTTACTTACTGTGTATTCGGCCTTTTTTTCACCTCCTGTTCATTATCAGTCACCGGGTTCGCAGTGTACCAGTGTGTTGATACCATATTTTCGTCGTAAAATAATTTACCTATACACTTGGGCAACCACCCATATTTTGCCACTTAGTTGACAACCACTTCATGCCTCTTACCAGTACTTAATTCTACACTTAGTTATATTTACTATAAGTATTTAAATGAATGTAAGCCACATCAGTTTCGTTTTTAAATTAATAAAACAATAATTGAAATTGCGAATTGTAAGGGAGCACTCAATTGAAAGGGAGTATTTTCTTATTTAATAGCGGCTAAAGTTATTCACTTAATTTTGTTTTATTATGACCTCGTATCTACAGCGCCAGACAATCAGTTTTTGCATCGCAAAAGAAAATTACACTAGCATTATTATTTAGGCACTGTGATTTTTCTTCCAGTGAAGCTTTCCTAGAATCTCATATTTCATCTGATAACATGAAAGTTAAAACTAACCAATCAAGCAATTATGGATTAGTACTAAAATAAATCAAATCAATTAACAATATTGCCCCGCAGTGATTAACTTGCATTCCTCCAATTCCTAAAGGTAATTCTTTTGTAGCTTACGGCCAAAATAGACTTTACAATGTCTAATTAAATAAAATGCAGGTTGATTATAGCTTTTGTTGATTTTAATGGGACAATCATAATATTTAGTTTCATACTCGACCAAAGTCTTCTAGTGCAGCAATAGTACAGGGTGCAATTAGCACTGATTAATTTAACGGAATAAGCCAACGAATTGTAAGACGTCGTTGGAATAAGCACTAAATTGTCGAGTACATACAACAAACAATATTCACACATATACAAGTACCCTAAGCATTATTAGCATCTTAAAATTACACTTACTGTCTATAATTTTAACGCTAGACCCGGAACCTGCTACTGTAACAGCCACCTTCCCATATCAGGCTCAATCAAGGCACGTGGTGGCATTTATGAAGTGCTGGTACATGCAGAAAAGCTGGCACTAGCGGCCAAACTTATTACCACCGCCGGCCTTAACTGCTTCTGGACACCATCTGTTCCTTTGTTGAATGACGAATTTCACCCCTGCGTCGCTTTATGTTAATTTTCGTACCGTTGCTCTGATTTTTTGCGTAATTAATTAGTTACTTTCAATAGCCTCTAAACTGTGAGACAATAAATTTGGTTTGGTCACAACTAAGACCATAGTACCGACTAGAAAATTAAGATTTTAATTTTTAAACTTTTCTAACTATTTTTCGGCATCACGGCCCACTGCAAATGATATTAAAATTTGGATTTGGTCATTACGACCCACAGCAACTGTTGTTTAGGTTAAGACTGCATTTTTTCCGATAATTTCCCGCTTTTACAGCAGCTTTTCGACGCGTTTTTTCCCCAGAAAAATCGAGAATCGGTACACCTGCACGAAGTTCACACGGAGGTTACGCACTTACCCCCAATTTTCGATGAAAACACATTTCGAGTTGTAACTGGTTTTACCTCCCCATCTCCTAAGAGCCCGAGATTTTTCCATGCCAAGCTTTGGCTTTTTAATTCACACGTGTGTTCAAAGTCCAAGCAATTTTCGAACCTTATAAGGTCATGACTTTTTTGTTTCATTTTAATTCGTTGAATTTGGAAATTAGAACCGCCCCTGACCAATGATGTACTTTTTAGAACAAAGTTTGGGGAACCTGCGTAAGAGTTGTTTGACCGCATATGATCTTTTTTCTAGTTAGTTCATCTTGTGTCGTGTTCTACTGCAGTCGAAAACAAAAGAAGAAGTCAACTCCGTTTTTAAATTGGTTCTCGAATCTTGTGAAGTTATATACCATGCCGTTTATTGAAATATGTTCCAAGGGTAAGTGATTATTATTTTTAATTGAACGGCGTTAGGTGTTTTTGTTGTACTACACTTCTTTTTTCTTGCTTCTGGCATTACTTCGTGAAAGTTAAACTTCAATTCGTTTTTATTCTCGTTAATAAAATAGACTTATTATTTTATTTGAACGCTTTCTCCATGGTTTTTGTTTCGAGACAATTAAAATTAAATTAATATTTTTTTTATTTATTTTTGTTTTAAACAAATTGTTGAAACATTTCTTAAAATAAATCAGGTGCTCTGCCCAGACCGCCACAAGAGTCCTCTGTCTCCCCCATACTTCAGCTACTCGTACTTGTCATAAGACTGAATAAGTAATCAAGAGGGATACGAAAAACAAAGAACCAATCATAAAAACGCTCGGGCGTGTTTCATAAAAATGTTACTCCACGTGCGTTCGGGAATGAAGCTATACTGTTGCGGCTGTCTCAAAAAGAAGATTTAAGGCTATTTTAGCACTAGCTCGTACGGCATACAAAACCAGCGTGGTCTCTGAACTTCCTCCGGGGAGAAGTTTGATATGAAACTCACCTGGGAAAAGCGTCACTGCCTAATTAACTCCTTGACTTAACAAAACCTCTGCCAGAAAACTGCTCAGTTGCATTCGAAAATATGTCAGGAATTGGCCTTCACACACTAAACACTCATATATTAATCTCCGAGATTGTTAATGCAAGCCCCGAGAGCAATTAATAATATCCATAACCAAGAAATAAACCGAATCGGGAACAAGGATTTCTTAAAACCCTAATACAAACTTACCTTCTCCGAATTGCGTTTTGTATATCACTCACGCGGAGCAAGTTTTCCAATTAATTAATTTCAGCGTCAAGGGCTATATCATTTTCATGATGATGGCCTCGAGAAAATCGCATTTGGGCGTTAATCTACCGGTTTTGTCGTCTGTCCAACTCCGTTGATATTAATTAGCTCGCCCTATTAATTCGCGAGTTTCAATTTAGCTAGGGAAATCCAAACTCCTCCTCTTCCTCTGTAATCTGTCAATTTTGACCTCGGGTCGGATCTCATCTGTCAAGATGATCGAATCGTTTTTGTCAGGGCATTGTAAAAACAATAAACAATGGTCAAAGCTTCAACAATATTGATATTGTGATGTTTAACGTCGATATTTCATTAATCTTGGCCATTAATTGCGAGGTTCACGAGGCTCTGTGCTTGGAGTGCTTGAACCTTAAGGCCTGTTTCACACATACACGGCGACCGTGCAAATGGAACAGCACCGTTCAAACCAGTGCCGATTTAACCATTTAGGCGGACTAGGCGGCCGGCCGCCTATAGGGCCCGGTAGCTTAGTGGGGCCTGGAATTCGTACCCATAAATAAAAAAACTATATAAAATTACATTAATCGGTAAACTTTGGTTTAGGGTCCACGCGAATTATAAAATAATTTATAAAGTCAATTAAAAGTCGACAAATTCTTTATAAAAAAGACAGCCCTCCGCGCGGCGGTTTTTTAACTTCGGATCCGAATCTTGTTTACACGCGATTAACTTTTTCGGTATTGTTCAAGAAATATTTGTCTTTTTTTCGACTTCTACCCTTCGATGGGACTTAATGTCAAGTCGCTGCGGAATATCAGTTAAAAGAATTATAGAAACTAGATGGTCGGCTAGATCTGATGCTGTTAAAGCACTACATATTAATTACGAAACTCTTTTGACTGTATTATTAAGTATTTCCAATGCTATCAATGGAAAACCGGGAGCTAAAGCTAAAGCTTCAGGTTTGTTTAAAAAAATTAATAAATATGAGACAGCTCTTAACAATAGTGCGGTCAAAACTTTTAGAACGGTGTAATGCCACCAGTAAAACATTAGAGGATCCAACCCTAAATTTATCTGATGCTGTTAACTTACTTAAGTCTCCAGTTACTTTTGTTAACAACTTTAAAAATAATTATTTTGCATCTGTAGAAAATGAAGCAGCAAATTTACTAAAAATATCTAATAATAATGAAAATAAAAGACAATATGAAGATAATAATGAAAATAAAAGACAAAATGTAGGGTTGAAACCTTTAATGTTACATGCGATTCTATTATAAGGGATTTAAGTCATAGACTTGAATCGTATGAATTGATTAAAAATACTTTTAACTGTTTTTTTACCAACGATCCCTTGGAGTTTAATATATCCATCATAAAATTAAAAGAAGTCTATGAGAGCGACCATGAGCCCTACAGTCTAGAAGAAGAAATTAAACAGTTTAATATTTTATGCGAAGAATCAAATAATCATAGACTGTGATAGAGGGTTTAAAAAACATACACAGGGAGAACGCACGGAGTGTTGTTATTTCAAGTATCAGTCAGGTTCCGGAGGAAGATCTTATAATTTTTTTCAATTTCTTAACCAACATAATCCCATATCTATCCGAAATCATGACCTACCCCTTTTTTCTCTTTCCAATAATGGGCCAAAATCCTTATGACCGCCTAAGGCCCGATAAAGCCCTAAACCGGCACTGCAGCACTGGTTCAAACGGAGACGTTTGCGCGGCCGCCGTGTATGTGTGAAACGGGCCTTGTTTATGTTAGTTATATCCTAGTACAGTGGATGTACTCGGGTTATATAATAACATAGAGAAAGTTGATAAAAAAGCTTGGTCTCGTTAACTATTTGGCCACTCTGAATCTGAAAATATCTGGCTTATTTATGTTATTTTAAAGCATTTTATGGACACTCATCAGGTGGAGAGTAATGTTAGTCGTCATTTACATTCAAAGTGAAGCTTTAAATAATATTAATTATGAAGAAATTATTAATATATTTGCA